>PVIH01016136.1:0-16941 GCA_004025045.1 Sigmodon hispidus | reverse complement strand
TAAATACTGTGCTGAGAGCAGCGGATCTTTATTTGCCTGTTAAAGAGACAGCGAAGCATAATTTACTGTTGCAGAACACCATTCCTTCATAGTGCCCCACCCCCATCTATGGCATAAAGCAGAGCGTATAATCCTTGAAACAGACATTGAAGCACAAGGCTATAAGCCTAGGCTAGGCAACCTGGCCTCCCTGTGGGGCTGGTCATCGACCAGGCTCCCTGTGCCATCTTCTGCCCTTATGGCTCTACTTCATGCCCTCCAGTCTCTGTGGCACTCTGCCCTGCCCTTGTTCGTAGCCCCTGATCTAGCCTTGTTGTATCCTGCTTTGAGTGAGCACAGTGCTGTCTTCAGTATCAATCCTGGTCTTTTCCATCTTGAGAGGGGCAGCTTGTTGGGAGCCCTGACTGCCGAGTGGCAGGATGGGGGCTGTGGGAGGCTCTAGATAGTAGCCTTAAGAGTCGACATGGCTTTGGCCTTACCAGCATATGCCAGTGCCACTGTCCTCCAGAGTCAGGTCCCTCCCACAGGGCTCCAGGTAGTATCTCTAAAGTTACCACCAGTAAGGATCACTCTGACCCTCTATTGCAGTGTCAATGGAGATGTGCGCTTCTTTGATCCACGGATGCCCGAATCTGTGAATGTGATGCAGATTGTGAAGGGGCTGACAGCCCTTGACATCCATCCCCAAGCAAACCTGATTGCCTGGTAGGTACCTTGCCTCTTTCAGAGTACACAGCACTTGGGCTCTGTCCTCATGGTGCCTTTGGAGAAAGACAGCCTAGAGGTGTAACTGTGCTACCATGAAATAAAAACAGAAATCTCTCCCTGCCTTCTCCAGCCATGAGAACAAACACCTGCCTTCAAGGCATCTCTGGAGACAGGCCTGGTTCTTGTTACTGAGGGTAACAAATGAGGAGCCTCTTCCCGCTTCAGGATGATACACAGATGGACCTCCTGACCTGAGGCCCCACAATGCTGCAGCCACCTGTCCCCAGCCAGCCTCTGGGGAGACAGAAGTTAATATTCTGTCCATCTTTTCCTCCCTGCCACAGTGGCTCCATGAACCAGTTCACAGCCATCTACAATGGAAACGGGGAGCTGATCAATAACATCAAGTACTATGATGGCTTCATGGGCCAGCGAGTCGGGGCCATCAGCTGCTTGGCTTTCCACCCACACTGGGTCTGTACCTTCACTCCTGGGTTTCTGGGGAAGGGGGTAAGGAGTAAAGAGTGGAGCCCCTTGAGTAACCCATGAAGCCTGGGCCCCACTTCCTGACTCCAAGAACATAAAGAACTGAGATAGGCCTGGGGTCTCCAGAAAACCATTGCCCTGCCCCCTAGAAACCAAAGTCAGTTCTTAATACTCAGGTAAGAATAGACAACGCAGAGGGAGAAGGAACTAATGTCCTGTGGCTTGGGGACATGCCCTTCCCTCTTGGTGAAGGAGCAATAGATGAGGGTCACTGGCCAGCTGTCCACAATTGCAGTCACTTGTATGGGCTGTTACGTTAGTTAGGATTTTACAGAGTGTGTTTCACAGGAGCCTGTGAAGTGCACAGCAACAGATTTCCAGAACTGTCCCAGTGGGGTGATCCTGAAAAGAAGCTGCAGGGAACTATGGGTAGTATGCAAATTGCCTATAATAGAATTTGGATGATATATCATCCCTGCTAGAATCTGGGAGTTAATGGCTTTTATTTCTGTGCCTGTGTGGAGTTCAGAGGTGCTATGGTAGTTAATGCCTCCCAGCTAGAGCTGGGAACAGAGTCCAAGCAGCCTGCACCCTTCCCCTAGCCAATGCTGCAACTCCCACGGTAGCAGAGGCCCTGCTCATGTGCTGGTCTGCTCTCTCCCTCACAGCCTCATCTGGCAGTAGGAAGCAATGACTACTACATCTCTGTGTATTCGGTGGAGAAGCGTGTCAGATAGCGGCACCCAGGACTCCTGCCAGGCTGCAGCCACCCTCTGCTGTACATAGTGAACCAAACTGCACTGCTTGGGTTGCAGTGCCCACCTACCTACCCACCCTGCAAACCTTGGCTCCTGACTTGGCCATGGCCAACTGAGGAGGGGGCTTGCACTTCTTTCCGTCTGTCTTCACTGTAATGTACAAGTCCATAGCAGGGGAGGGTTTGACGCTGCTTCCCATCAAGAACCAGCACCAAGGACCTCATGATGCCTTTCAGTGCATCATGGTCCTTTTATGTCCTGTTTTCTTCTGAGGTTTTACAAAGGGATACATTTGGGTTTACCATGTGATCAAAGCATTAGTCACAGGACAGATAGAGCCCTGTAGAAAAGCTGCATTTAGGGCTCCCGAGAGTCATGGCTCAGCCCCACTGTCCTCTCACAGTGTGGACAGGAAGCTCTTAGAGTCGGCTGGGCAGTGCTGGAAAATGGAAGAGAGAAACTGAGGGAGGAGAGGGGAGACCCCTCCTGCCACCCAAGTATGGAAGTCTGAGCCTGACCCTCCTAGGGCACTGAGGCAGCCCAGTAGACCCACTTCATCACTGGGTGTGTTATGATGGTGTGAGGAAAGGGGCTCTTCCTCCTGCATAGCTAGACCTATGAGGTCCAGTCTGGGCCTCTCACATGCACTGGTTACAGGAAAGGGCTCTGTGGCTCTGGACAGATGAGGCAGATCTGTAGAATTAGCTATTGCCTCAACCTGCCAGGTCACTCTGAGTGCTTCTTTCCCATAGGGCAGTAGCAGTGGCCACAGCCCCTAGCTCCCTGTTTGTGCCACACACAGGCAGGCAGGCAGGCACGCACGCACGCATGCAGGCACACAGCCTCCCATCCATGACCAAGCACATATGTGTGCCCTGGTCTTCCTGTCTGTGCACACTTAGGATGTGCACACATGCAGGCCCACAGTTTCCCCTCCTGCACACGTGGGCACTGTGGTCTGCCATAGGTGCACTCACATGCTAGCCTCATACTCATCACACACAGAGGTTCTAAGAGTGCCCTGGACCCCATTGATGGTGTGACTAAGGCTGCAGGCTGCCATGTGGAAGAGTGTCTCAGCAGTGTCCTGGTGTGTTGGCGTGTGATATGTGTGCACACGCAAGTAAAGGGCCATGGACATTTCAGCCCTGGAGATAGCACACAAACAGGGCACAACACAGTAATGATGTTTTGAAAAAGCATTTTCCGTTTTCCCTGGGAATCAGGATCTTTCAGAAGTGGGCAAAGTGACTTACTCAGTTAAGCCAACAGGAGTTGCCAGCAGGAGTCTAGTGACACGGGTTGGGACAGTTAGGGCAAAGGCTGGGTCCCTGTGCTGTGCTCAGTGGATCTATTTTAGTCATGAGTATCTTCCATGTAAGGATCCCGACAGGCAGTGCTGGGCTGACCACAGAGCCAGGTGGGCAGGACAAGCAGAACAGGAGACCCTCGTACCAGGCGGGGCTCTGGAGGAGCCTTAGGACTGCCTGACATCCCCAGGAACCCACCTGCCCAGTCCTGCAGAGTGCTCCATTGGGGAACACGCTGGGACCTTCCAGCAGCTGAACTCCAAATGTGGTCCAGCTCAGTCCCTGTCTAACCGGTGGTTCTGTTTTGGCAGCAAGGGGCCACTTGAAGGGTTGGAGTCGTCTCCCTTCCCTGTTGGAGCTGCAGTGCTTGTGTCCTGCCCACAGGCTGGGCCTTCACAAGTCTGATGTGAAAATTCAATCATGAAGCTAACCAAGGCTCGAGAGAGCGCTGGCCTAGAGTTCATTGTCTATTTATTTTACCAAAATGAGAGTTGAAAAGGACTGACAAGACATGGAACTGCAATGAAGCAGAGCAGTGACAGGCAGCAAAGTGTTAATAAAGCCGTGAGAAGAGACTGCGCCCTGCTAGCTGAGAATGTTGGTGGGGGGGAGAAGCTGGGCCCCCAAGGACTGTGCAGTCATGGCTTCCACATTCCCCAGGCCCCTGGGATAGAACAGTTTGGCCCAAGATGACTGGTAACTGCCCCAGGACAGGGCCACTGTATCTAGCCCTCCTGGGCCTGAGTGGAAAGGAAGAGGTGGTTGCCATGGTTACCGTGAGGCATCGTGACTGGGATTCCTCTGCTAACAGAGCTTGCCATTAATAAGGTTGCCCTGCATTTACACAGACCAGTTTCACGTGGTCATCCCCATCTCTCTGTTGGCATTGTTGCTTCTCTGGGCAAGACCAAGTACTTTTGCAGAGGGTGACTGGGTGGGTGGGTGTACGGCCGGTCTTGGGGAAGAGAGGTAGCCAGCCGTGTGGTCCCGTGAGAGGCCAGGCAGCAAACTAGCTGTGGACATGGGTCCAGAGGCCTAGTGCTCCTGCAGGCCAAACACCCCAGCCCTCAAGTGTGAGGGCATAGGCCGCCCACCAGGGAGAGCCATGGGGCTCTCTGTGGGTCTCATGCAGCTTATTGTGCCAGATGGGGCTTCTACCACTCCCTACACATGTCTGCAGACACCACCACCATCCCCCACAGAGACCAAAATAATTGGCCTGCTGGGTCATAGTGATTTGACTACTGGTCTGGTAGTAACCCACATGATCTAGGAAGTGGATGACACCTCGGGTGTGGAGGGCAAGGAGGAGAACTCAGAAGGCCAAGAACACACGAAGGGAAGGTGGGGTCTAAAGGCCTGAACTAGACACCCCCAGTCCAGCTGTCCCTGTGAGAAGAGAGCAGGACACAGACCACAGGGGTGGCAGTGTGCGGGCACAGGGAGACTTCATACTTGAGGAAGAAGCAGTCACCCAGACTTGAGACCCTGACCTCCCAAGACTGCGTACCCGGTGTCAAGCGCTGTCAGTGGTGACTGGCCATGGTGGCCTGGTGTACCGGTGTTGCTAGCACTTCTAGTGTCCTGCCCATGAAGCTCTCAGCCCTGTACCCACTCATGTCTCTTAGAAGTCAGGCAGTAGGTGAGATGCTGTGGCCTTCCAAAATGGCATGGTGCCAGCTAGAGCCAGGGCTAGGTTGCCTTGGCTAGAAGAACCATCTGTCCATGGCTGGCTGCTATGACCTCCCTTTCCTGCGACCCTCAGACACGACTGCTCGGCTGCCACATGTATCCGGGCCTCCATGCTCCAACCTGCCTGCTCCCGCCATCTTTGAGGAACCTCACCATCCCAGTGCTGCCTGGCCCCTGCCTCAGCTACTCCTGGGCCCACTTTAGTGACCTGGACCTGAGGCTAGACCACACTGGGAAGATGATGGTGCAATGCAAGAGAGCCCTGCTCTGACACTGGTGAGCTGGGTAAGAGCTGTGGGTATTCGTTGTCTCCTCGGGAACGTTTTTACATGTCTCCCATGGCCTGACATGAAATCAGGGGCCCAACACACCCTTCTGCTAGCCTGTACAGCTCCCCCTCCCCACTGTCCATATTTCCCTTGACCTGTGAAAACAAGCCATCCAGGGCTAACAGGAAAGTCTGCCTTCCGGCCCAGCCCAGCCCTCTCTCACATGGCAGGGCTATAGCAAATTCAGAACAGACCAAAGCTCCGCTAAAGTTCCAGGGACCCATCCTCCAGAAGTCTCTGAAGCCACCATGACCTCTCCTCAACACTGTCATGCCACATGTACCTGCTAGACCCAAGAGCTCAGCATCACCTGGGGTTCGGCACTGAGGACAGTCACATGCCCCTCATGTAGGGCAGCTACCCACTCCCAACCAGCAGAACTGACAATCCAGGAGGGGACAGCATCTTACGACTTGGTAGTCCTCTAGTAGATGGGCATGCCCATCCCTCAAGGGGGAGTGTGCAGAAGCCTTTACCCTCTGGACTACACCCAGGAGGCAGGCTCAGGGTGACTGGCCAGAGACAAGATCTACAGCCTCTGACCTAAGGGACTAGAGCTCTCTGCATAGCACTGAGGGTTCTGACTCCTGCCTGCAGGCTGTGACCAGGTGTATCAGGGCCTCAGGAAGTGGCTGCAGCAGGCCACCTCACAGACTCTACTTGAAGCCATCCCAGGCACTGCTCTCAAAAGCCCACTGTGAGCTGGGTGATGGTGGTGCACACCTTTAATGCTAACATTTGGAGGGCACTAAGGCCAGCCTGGTCTACAGAGCAAGTTTCAGGACAACCAAGGCTACACAGAGAGACCCTGTCTAAAAAAAAAAAAAAAAAAAAAGGTCCACTGTGTCACTGTGTGGAGTATGAGTCAAGCCACTACCTGTGGATGGGGCAGAGGCTGTGAGTACAGGCTGCAGGCTAGCTGCTCCATCCTATGAGAGACAAGGTGTCCAAGAGACCTTCTGCACACTATCGGGGAAGGGTTGTCCTATGCTACAGCATGAACTGCCAAGGGAGAAGAGGTCTATGAGCTAGTATGGCTCCCTCAGCTTTGGGCTCTGAGCCCAGCTTCCCACTAGTAAAAGGGCCCAATGATACTTTTCTAAGAACCCAGCCATCTGCAGGTCCCACCCTGTGGCCAGCCTATCAAGGAAGAGAATGGCATCTCCTTCCTACCCTTGACTCCACAGAGAAGTAACCAGCCAGTATCGAACCCACACGGGGGCTTATTTTTATGTTTTGCTATTTAATAGAAGATTGGGAAGGGAAAGAATGACACACCCACGAAGAGCAACTTTAAAGGAGATTAAGAAGCCAATTTCACTTTTACCAGCATGCAAAAGAATATTTCGAGAAATAAAAACAATTGGTTGGAGATTTGTACATTCAGGAAACTTGAGGACCTGAGTCGATGGGAAGATCTCCCATGTTCATGGATCACAAGATCTAATGTTGGCTAGAATCAATAATTTCAGAATTTCTATGATTCCTTTCTGGAAAGCAGAGACTAGAAAAACCTCAGAAGTCCATGGGCCAGAGAGTAGCAAACAAGAGACACTGTCTCAAGGGGGGGTTGGTGAAGGCCACACCCAAGGTTGTCCCCTTACTTACACTATCACAGGTTTATACCCACAAATGGTAGAAAGTCTTAAGTAGAAAAGCCAACCCCCAGGGCCGTAGCATCAAGAACATGCTCTGCTCTTGCTGTTCAATCCCAATAACATGTCAGGAGGCCGACAGCTCCATGTAAGCCAAGCTCCAGGGGAACCCTGATTTCTTCCAGCACTTTCCCTCAAAAGGAGGAATTAGAAGATGAACACTTCTCAATTCAAAAGGTCCCAAAAGGTCACAGTAGAGCCAGAGTTGTAGGCCAGTGGACTAGAATGGGGCAGAGTAAGAGGCTGAGGCTCCCAAGGCTGTTCAGTGGGTGGGTGAAGAATAGTTTTCAAGGTGGGTGTAGTGGCTTATGTCACTCAAGAAGATGAAGAAGGAGGCTGCCATAATCTGCCATGTCAGCCTGGCCAGAGTGTGAGACCTATCTAAACAAAGATGCAAAAAAGGTGGAAAGAACCCACACAGGTCTGGAGAGATGGCTCAGAGGTTGGGAGCACGGCTGTTCTTCCAGAGGTCCTGTGTTCAGTTCCCAGCAACCACGTGGTGGCTCACAACCATCTGGTACCCTCTTACTTATACATAATAATAAATCTTTAAAAAAATAAAATAAAAAAAGCCCAGACAGGCTATCAATGCCTATAATCCCAGGTTTCAGGAAGATCATGAATGCTAGACTGGCTTGGCCTATACAGCTGAAGGTTAGCCTGGGGCACCATAGTTTGCCTCTATCAGACAACAACAAAAAACATAGAAGACAATATAATCTACAGAACTTAAAATATTTGTAAATACTATCTCTAGTATGGGCTCGCTAACCAGAATACATTATAAAGGCCCAGTATCTTACAAAGAAATCAGCAGAGGGGGGCTGGAGAAGTGGCTCAGCGGTTAAGAGCACTGTCTGCTCTTCCAGAGGACCCGGGTTCGATTCCCAGCACCCACATGGCAGCTCACAACTGTCTGTAGTTCCAGTTCCAGGCAAGACACCAAGATAAATAACTAAATAAATAAAGAAGTTTTTTTTTAAAAAAAAAAAAAAAAAAAAAAAAAAAAGAAATCAGCAGAGGACTTGATTAGACATCTCTCCAAAGAAGACCATCCAGCACATGGAAAATGTCACTGGATAATGCAACCAACCTGCCAAGACACCCCATCTCATACCTGCCAGCATGGCTTTAACTTGAACATGGAAAGTAACACGTGTCCACCAGGACATGAAGGAGCTGTCACCCTGTACAGTGGTCACAGTGAGAAGGACTGGCACTGTGGAGAGGTTGGTGCTTCTTCAGAAGCTCAGCGTGCAGTTGGACAACCCTGCAATCCCAGGGCTAACAAACAGAAACCTTGCAGGGATGTTTACAGGATGTTGTTCATAGGACAGAATCAATGTGGGGTGAAAGGAATTACAACCCCGAGAAGAGATGTCCCATGTTTGGTCCCTTTTACCTCCCTGTTCTGTCACATAAGGACACAGCATTCAAGGCTCAATCTTCCATTTTGTTTTTGTTTTTTATGACAGGGTTTCTCTGTGTAACAGCCCTGGCTGGCCTTGAACTCCCAGAGATCTGCCTGCCTCTGCCTCCTGAGTGCTGGGACTAAAGTCGTACATCACCACCACCCCACTTCAAGGCTTTGTCTTAAGAGGCAGAACCCAGGCTGGCACCAGACACTGAACCTATTGAATATCCAGAATCATGAGAAACATGTTTATGGTTTTTCTGATTTTTATTAATGTTATTTGCTTATCATTTGTTTAGAGTATATGTGTGCCTGCACATGTGTGGGCATGTACATACGATGGAGGTCAGAGGATAACTTATGGGAGTGTATTCTCTCTTCCCACATGTGGGGGGGGCCGGGATTCAACTCGGGCCATAAGGCTTGGCAGCAGGTGCCCTTGGCCTCCTGAGCCATCTCACCTAACTGGCCCATTATTCTTTGGTTGGTCTCAGATGGGGAGCATTGAGCTTGGTTGTTGGATCTTGAGTTTTAGTTCTGGCAGTTGAGACAGGGTCTCACTATGTAGCCCAGTCTAACCTCAAACTCTTAATCCTCCTGCCCCTTACTCTTCTGAGTTCTGGGATTACAGGTGTTACTCTGCATCATACTTTATCCCTGTAAAATGCAATTAGCCAGGGGTAAAGTATGGACCCTCTGTGCCAACAAAGATTTTCTCTTATACAGTATCTGGTTCACCCAGGTGAGTGACCAAAGGCTGTGTCACCCTCATGTCCTGACCCCTCACAGCTGCCAAAGCTGTAGTCAGGTCCTGACCTCCTCTGCCCACCCACCTCGGCCCCTGCCCTACTCACACTGTTCTGTACTGTCCTGTCTGATGATCATGCTTCTGGGATCAGAGACAACTTTCTCAGAGAAGCCTTCCTGACCACCGGCCACCAAATTCCTCCATCTTATCCCTCATCACACTGCCCATGTCCCCAGGCCAGAGCAAGAACAACAGTGACTGGTGCTAGACGAATCAGTGAGTGAGCCATTGATGGATGGGCGTGTGAATGAGAGAGGGGTGAGCAAGTGGACAGATAAGGCAGTCACTTGATGAATATATGGACAGACTACTTCGCCATTCACCAAATCCAGGCAAGAACCTGCAACAAGAACCCCAGCATGGAAGCTGCCTGTCCTACAGTGCCACCGCGTGGTCTCTGTAGGGGTTGTCACTGGGTACCAAACATCCCAGCAGAAACAAGCTCCTGCTCTGTTCCCCCTACTTCTCAATCCTTCAAAGATGTGGGAGAAGTGTGTGTGTGTGTGTGTGTGTGTGTGTGTGTGTGTGTGTACATACATTTATATATATATATGTGTGTGTGTGTGTACATACATTATATATATATATGTGTGTGTGTGTATGTGTACATACATTTTATATATATATATATATATATATATATATATATATATATATATATGTTTACAATGCCCTGCAAGTCAGTATCACCCACTCTCCAAGTCCCCAAAGTATCAAAGAGGGGAACTTTTCTCTGTTGTCCCAGGAGCTCCCCTCAGAGCAGCCCTTCCTCCCCCAGAATTCCTTGAGAAGATCCAGCAAGGTATATCCAAGCTTTCCCATGCTGCAGGTGATCCAGGTCATACTGAAAGCAAGCCCTGAGCTCAGGCCCTATCCCCGAGACCTGCTGTCTTCTTACTGATCACAGTGTTCCTGGGATATGTCACATATCCTTTGCTATTGTGTCACTGCCTCCCCAGTCTGAGCTTCAGGGGACCCTGAGACCACTGAAAGCATTGTATAGCCATCCCGCACCTCTCCCTATAACTCAACTGTAGCCTGCCTGCATTCTGATAGTAGCTCACCAGTACTCAGAGCACATGTGATTTTCAGCTGTGGCTCATACTTCATGTTCCAGGGGGTCTGCTGATCAGAGCCGTGAGTCAACCTGCACCCATGACAGTCACACACCTCGATGACATGGTAGCAGGGAAGCACTTGTTGCAACCAGTGCCCGTTTCCTCCAGGCTTCCCAGCTTAGCTGTAACCTTCTGGCCTGCCTCTGTGGATACAGGCTCAGGTGAGGGTAGGGCTCCCATGCTAGGCCAGTCCTTTGTAACTCATGGGTAGATTGTTGGCCTAAACTGGGCCATCCAGACAGCCCCTCTCTAGTAGTGCCAATGGAGACCTGAGAAGGTGAGCTGCTTGCTGTCTGTCTCTTGCCTGCTTTGCAGACCTAGATGGAAGCTGCCCTGGAGAAGCCAAGGAGGTCAGAAGAGTGGGGGGAAGGATGAACGATTCCTGCACCCTGTAGAGGTTGGGGTCATCTTGGCAGAAGGGATCACACACTCTGACCATCCCAAATGCTAGCTCCTCTTGAAACCTTCCCTGATCACCCTCCTTTTTACCCCGTTCCAAACTGTGGGTGGCTTGCCTCTGTTGGCCCCATTGCTAACCTGCGCTGCAAAGCTGGAAGCCATTAGGAATATCCAAGTTAGACTCCCTAAAACAAACTCCCTGAAGATGAGAAACAAGGAAGAAAGCAAGCTCTTATCACTGCCTTAGTCTGGCTTTCAAGGCTCCTCCAGGCCAGCTCACACACCCTCACCTATAGACCTATAATAGCCTGACTATATCCTTTTGCACTCCCACCTAGAACCCCCCTACATCCTGGCTGTTCCCTAGGTCACATGTTCCCTGGGTCAGCAGGCCTGCATCTGTGGCCTCAAGTGCTCTCATGGCTGGTATGGAAGCTGTTATGCCCTGAGATCTGGGGATGGGATTCCCTAGCCTTCAGTGATTTTAAGGCACAATGATTTTAATGGTTCTCAGCATTTAAATACCCTTCTAGTGAAATACCCAATAAGGATGCCTCAGTTAGCTCAGTCTAGTGCCAGAAACAGCCTCACCCAGAATCCAACACTGGTTCCCTAATGCAACAAAGGCTATACTGCAGTGTGGGTTGAGTCCTTTCCCCCCTAAAATTCATGATGGTTGTCTGGAGAGATGGTTAAAACCACTAGCTCCTCTAATAGAGAGGCTATGTTCAGTTATCAGCACCCAGTGGCAGCTCATAACCATCTATAATATCAGTCCTGGGCAATCTAATGCTGTATTCTGGCTTTGTGGGACACACCAAAGATACACATGTGGTGCATATATATGCAAATAGCACACCCCAAACAAAAAGCCTCATATTGTTGTCCTGACCCCAGTACTTCAGAATGTGTCTATTTGAAATAGGGCTGTTGCAGGTACAGTTAGGTTGAGGCGAGCCTTAATCCAGTATGATGATGTCTTTATAAAAAGGATTTAGACATGGACACAGGGAGATGTGTGAAGGCGGAGGCAGAGATTGGGTGATGTTCTGCCAGCCAAGCAGCTGAGGACCCCAGTGTGGTGCTTCTGGGAGCGATGGAGAGCCTGCTGTGGCATCCCACATAGCTTTCAGAGAAATCTGCCCCCTTCATTCCTCTGACTCTAATGATTTTGGTGTTTCTCACCCTAGAGCTGTGTGACAGGACACCTGCTTCCTACCATGCCCAGTCTGGCATTCAATTACACCCTGGTCACTGCCTGGAATGAAATCTTTCTGGATAGCAGATTTGGGTGACCAAGGAACAGCTCAGAACAGCACCAGGGTGGAGATCAGAGATGTGGGATGGGATGCTGATGTCTGCCAGCACCAGGAAAATTGCATTTTTAGAATGACATACAAGGGGTTTTAAATTCTCAGTTCAAGACAGAGTGAGAAAACCAGGAAACACGTGGGGCTGCTAGGAGAGAAAACCAAGTTTCCTGTGGCAGGGCTGCTGTGCCTGCAGATCGTAGGCAGGCTGTACCCTGCAGGGTGCAGGATTACAAGGTAAATTGAATTCTCAGCCTCTGCAGGTCATCTGAGCAGAAAACCAGAAAGCACCCCGATGAAGAGAATAGAGGGGCTGACAGTGACCCCTCTCCACAGAGACACACACACACTAGAAGCCCTGCACACATCTGCACAGCTCTCTTGCTTGCAGGCCATACCTGTGGCAGTAACACATTCTGGAGCTTGTCACTCCTTGATGAGAACTAGCTGAGTCCTGTCACAAACACACACACACACACACACACACACAAGGTTTTGCTATCTGGCTGAATAATATTGAGGAGACAAAGGCCACACAAGCATGGCCACTGGCTCTCTGGGTTTGTGCAGCTGGCCCATACCCTGAGCCTTTGACTCCAGCATTGGCTTGCCTGTCTGTGAAAAGCCCAGGCAGTTTTACCAGTTTACTTGTCTGACTGTGCTACAATGAGATGTGTCAGCTCCTTAACATAATAGGAAAACACAGAGAAGGCAGAGGGAGGTTGGGGGTGCTATGGGAGGAAGGTATACTAACATACTAAAGTCAGGCCATCAGGAGGAAGCCACTCTGGACTTTTCTCCCCAGGGTGCAGCCATATTTGTGATTTTTGCATCTTTAAAATAAAATCCCATCAGAAACAACATAGAGCAAGACAGGTTGATGTGGGCTCACAGTTTCAGGAGGTTGCCCTTTGTCATGCAGGAGGCACGGTAGAGCAGCCACAGGAGCAGGACAGGGAGGCAGCAGCTGTTCACCAAGAGCCAGACGGAGACCAGGCCTGGTCACTAGTGACCCACTCTTCCCAGCCAGGTGCTAATGCTGATAGGTTCCCTAATCCACCTCCCCCATCACTGCCACCAAGTTGAGGGTGAGGATTCAAATACTTGAGCCTCCTGGCCATTCATAATCACATCATGGAGGTATGTATACCTTTTGCAATGGACAAAGAAGCACACCAGTGACGAATGTTGCAGACCAGAGATGAAGGTAGGAAATGGATTCCTGATTTCTCTGGGGTGCCAAAGTCTGAGAGGCCCCGACAAGGTGGGTACAGTCACAACAAAGGATGCCAAGCCTAGGGCAGCAAGCAGAGCAAATGGGGCTAGGACAGTCTCTAGTCATGGTGAACACATTAGAGCAGAGGATGATTATTTTAAAAGGCCAGCTGGGGCCAACAAGCCAGCCACAGAGTATCCCAGTAGCAGGCTAGGGAGATGGCCTTGGGGTGGAGCACATGTCCTGAGAGCCTGATGACTTTAATTCTGATCCTCCAAACTCATAATTAAGGATCTATAACCCCAGCACCCCAAGGAGAGATGGGAAGTAGAAACAGAAAAATCTTCAGAAGCCTGTGGTCCAGACAACCTGGTGCATGTAAGGAGCCAAAGATCCTGTCTCAAGGTGAAGTAGGGCCTAATGTGCTCTGACCTCTACATGTACACAGTGTCACTTAACTCACATGAACAACACATACATGCTTTAAAAATACCTCAGTGGGGGGGCTGGAGAGATGGCTCAGTGGTTAAGAGCCGTCTGCTCTTCCAGAGGTCCTGAGTTCAATTCCCAGCACCCACATGGCAGCTAACAACTGTCTGTAGTTCCAGTTCCAGGCAAACACCAAGGCAAATAAATAAATAAATAAATAAATAAATAAATAAATAAATAAATAAAATACCTCAGTGGAAATCCAGAGACTCTCACCTGATTCCCACGTGAACTAGGACAGCCCTGGACAAACAGTAATGACCTATTCAGTGGAATGCACATACTTCCTTAACCTCTCTACCTTCGAAAGGTACTAACAAGCACCATTACAGCTATTCATGGCCATGTAACCAAAGTGGGTAAAACAACAGCCATGGCTCATTATCCTCAAGGAAGGCTTGCCTCTGCCCTGCTGACCACAGCTGCAGTGGCACACCAGATTGGGGGTGGGGGGGGCATTTCTTTCTGACATGGCTCACTGTCATGAGTATGATCTTGGTTATTTGTCTTGCGGCTGAAATAAAATAACTACCAGACAACCTAAGAGAGAATTTGTTTGGGTCCACAGTTTCAGAAACTTCCTCCCATAGCGCTTTCCTCCACTGGCTGGGCCCATGGCAAAGCGGAGCCTCATGGCTGCAGGAGCTGTAGGAAAGCAGTAGTACAATAGTGGATGGCAAGCAGAGAGGGAGGACTGGATCAGGGACCAGCTATAACCAGAGGCACATATCAGCATCCTTCTCCAGCTTAGCCTTACCTCCTGAAGTTCCCACAGCTTCCCAGACAGCACATCTGGGCAGCATTGTAGAGGATGTTCCTCATGCAAACCATGACAAGTCCCGACTGGATTCTTTTCCAGGCTTGACAGTCCCTTCTGTCTTGAAGGCTAAGTTTCAAGAGCAAACATACAGAGGTGTCAGAAAAGGGGTGTTCTGCACCTGTGCCATGGTCTGAGAAGCATCATGGTGGTTCTAATCACGGGCTCACTGTAACTGTGGTTATTTCTCTTTAGATTCTCCCTTCTGAGTCAGCTCTGTAAGGATGTAGCTGGGCCCTGAAACTTCTCTGGTGAGTGCAAGCTTGGACTCTGTCAGCTGAGGGCGCTGGAACTGCAGGAGGGCCCAGAGCCAAAGGGGCTGGCTACCTTCTCTCGTTTGCTTGGGGCAGGAGAGCAGGACCCCATTCACCATGCAGGTGCCCTGGATCACACCCTGACCCTCAACCCCTCATTTTGGGCCCAACACCTCCTTCCTCTAGCCCTGAAGCCCCCAGCGGAATCTCCTCAGAGACCCCACCTCCATGGGTAGCTTCCTGCACACTCCTTGCCTACTCTCTGCCTCAGTCTGTCTGTTGGGAGTTCCTGGCCACACATGCCCCCTTCTGAGTTTTGTGGCCAGCCAGCACCTCTTCCCCAAGAAATCCTGCTTCCATCCTTGCCAGGCTTCCTCACCAAAAACAGCCATACTCCTCCAACAGAGTCTTCAAGCTTGGGCCGTGTTCTCCCAGGCACACAGCAACTTTCCATTTGCTATGTCCGCATTTCCTAAGTTCTTGTGTTCCCTTTGAATGGCTGAGGTCTAACGACCTGTGGTGACCAGTAATGCTTCTGTCTCTCCCTGGGACTGTGCACAAGCACCATTACAGGAGCGGTCCAAGGAGATGTGTCTTCCAAGATGGACTTACAGTATACTTTGGGCCTTGACATTGAGCTTGAATATGCTGCTGAGCTTCTTGCCTGTGAGAAATGGGTGCTCCTGTCCATGGCATGTGGGCATTTGCCTGCTTCCACCAGCTGGTGGTGATAAAGGGCCACTTAACATGGCATGGGGTTCAAGTGCCTGCTGCATATCACCATGGTACAGAAGACCCCTCAGTGCACTGGAACATGCACAGCAATCACCAGGTGGCTCAGCTTCAAAGCTCTTAGCTAAGGAAGCCAAGTGCCCCCTGGCCCCTCTGAGGGGCTCACCTTCCTCCCATGGCCACAGGACCAGCACTATTGCAGGCAGAGCCTTTGCCATCATGCACCCTACCCAATCACAAAACTGGCTGAACTTGCCCTGGACACAGGAATTCCTTTTGGAAACTTAGGACCTTGGTCTGGGGTGTAGCTCAGTGGTTATCATTTGCCCAACACAGAGATCCTGAGTCCTGTCCCTGGCACCAGAGGAGAAACAGTTAACACCTTGATGGAAAGACAGGAACCCTAAACTCCAAATCGCATGAACCCTTTCCCATCCAGTCCCACTTGGCAGTGGCCAAGGGAACTTGAGCCCCACATTTAGGGATCTTTTATGAGCCTACCTGTTCTCCTCTGAAGAGAGCTCTGAAGCTGCCTTTTGTAGCCATGAAGTTTGTAGTTAGGTCCTAGGGCCCATGCTGTGACATGGCAGAGATGATCTCCATGTTGAGGGCAGCCATGAGCTCTGCTCACTAGATGCCAAGGTCACCTTTGCAGTGGTTAGAGCCAATTGCTAACAGACTTTAGAATCTCCTAGGAGACATCCCTCCAAGGATGCCTGTGAGGGACTATCTAGACTAGGTTAGCCTCTGGGCATGCCAATGAGGGATGTTTATTAGGTTAATTGAGATGGAAAGACCCACCCTAATAATGGGCCGAATTGTTCCTTTTATAGACACATAGAAAGAAGAGGTCTGCTGCGACCCAGCATTGTCCCCTCTGCCTCCTGCCCAAGTGCAGATGTGAGTGAGCAGCTGCCTCAAGTTCCAGGTCTCGGATGCTGTGACGTCCCTGCCATGATGGACTGTAGCCTCGAACTGTGGGCAAAATACAGCCCTTCTCCTGTAAGCTGCTCTTCTCTGGCAATTTTATCACAGCAACAGAAAGGAAACTAAGAAAGCTCCCATCTTGCTGGGCAGTGGTGGCACATGCCTTTAATGCCCACACTCAGGAGGCAGAGGCAGGAGGATCTCTGAGTTTGAGGCCAGCCTGGTCTACAGAGTGAATTCCAGGACAGCCAGGGCTACACAGAGAAACCCTGACTTAGGGGAAGAGAGGAAGAAGAAGAAGGAGAGAGAGAGAGAGAGAGAGAGAGAGAGAGAGAGAGAGAGAGAGAGAGAGAGAGAGAGGAAAAGGAAAGGAAAGAAAAGAAAGAAAACTCCCTTCTTGTCACTGACATCTAAAAATGTCTAAAGACTTTTCCAGATGACCCAGCTGAGAACCACTGCATGGCACACTGGTCTCTGGCTGTCCTGTGCGCCCTCCAACAGCAGCCATGCCTGTCAAAG
>PVIH01016135.1:0-46851 GCA_004025045.1 Sigmodon hispidus | reverse complement strand
CAGGTGTGTGCTGGGGAGGGAGGAATACAGGTGTGTGCTGGGGAGGGAGGAATACAGGTGTGTGCTGGGGAGGGAGGAATGCAGGTGTATGGTGCAGGGTGGGAGTGTCTCAGAATCAGCCATCTTGAAAACCTACCCCAGCCCTATCTTCTAGGCAGTTGACTATTATTTCCCCTTGGAGTGAATTTAGTCTGTTTTCCCTCTCTCTTGGAAGTCAAAGCTTGGAGCAGTATTTGCAAGTTGCCAGCAGGGAAATGCTTGATCTTCACCCCTATTGAGACTCTCAAAAGATACCAAAAGCAGAATCCAGGCTTTATGAAGTTAATGTTTTCAGGAAATTGCAGCGATACAAAGAACACTTCTTTTCCCCTGAACAATACTTTTTTTTTTTTTTAAGAGAGAGAATTCTGAAACTCTGTGGGTGAAAGGGAACCCACCCACTAGTTGTGCTTTAAATGTCTCTTCTCTCTCTCTCTCTCTCTCTCTCTCTCTCTCTCTCTCTCTCTTCTCTCAATTGTGGGACATTTGGATAGAGAGTCTATTTATTTTAACCTGGGCTCCAAAGGAAAAACCCCAGAGTGGCAGGTTCCTTGGTGCCACTGTCCCCAGGAGGGAACTGTCTTTGATTGGGTTCCTTAGAAGCCCTAGTGGTAGCTGCTGATTTCATTCCATATGAAATGTAATCTAAAATTCGAGGTTGGCACAGTGCTCCCAATCCACAGCCCATCCCATGTATCTCAGGATTCAGCTGCTACCTGAGTTTTGACTGAACATTGTTAGTATGATCTTTCTTTAAAACAAACAAAAACCAAAACATAGTCACTGGTCAACACCTTGAAACCTAGAAGTAGGACATGCTGGGAGGAACAGTTGACTGTATGTTAAAAAGGGAAAATGATGCCCTCATTCTTTGCCACCTTCTTCACACCCACAGAATGTTCTTCAGAGAAAATACAGTCTAAAATGGAATGAAACAATAATAAAGCTCTTGCTTTTCTTAAGTTTTCTTTACACATCTTTTTTTTTTTTTTTTTTTAAAAAAAGCAGCTCAGAAATAGATGAATATATTTAAATACGTGCATATTTTAAAGTTACTAATGTGAGTGAACTGAGATTTCTGGCTTTACTTTTGTGGAAGAATTTCTGTCTATGCAAATGCCTCTCCACTGTAACAAAACACATACACAGTTCCATGAAGCACACAGGACACATTCACAACTCCATATAAAAAGCAGGACACATGTATACTTCCAGGTAGCACATCACAGGAAGCATGCACACCTCCAGGTAGCACACAGGAAGCATGCACAGGTCCAGGTAGCACACAGGAGACATGTACACCTCCAGGTAGCACACAGGAAGCATGCACACCTCCTGTTAGCACACAGGAAGCATGCACACCTCCAGGTAGCACACAAGAGACATGTACACTTCCAGGAAGCACATAGGAAGCATGCACACTTCCAGGTAGCACACAGGAAGCATGTATACCTCCAGGAAGCACATAGGAAGCATGTGCACCTCCAGAAAGCATATAGGTAAAAGGAGAATCTGAGAGTCATGACCTCCTTGGACTTAGATCTTAGTGTTTAAAATGTATGTCTCAGAATTTAAGGAGAAGAAGTTTGTGCACTTGGGAGTCAGCTCACTGGGGAGTCAATTTGGCCCTTTCAAGGTTTTCTGCTCATGATACCTATGGTAGAGCTAGTCTACCAGGAAAAAAGTGTGGCTATCTTGTAGTGTGGGTTATCTTCTGAGGACAATGAAATCTCTGAACTGGCTTGGTTGAATAACATTGTTAGTTAAGCTGGATATGGTGCTGATACCCAATATTTGAGCAGCCCACTGGCACTGGGTGTATTCTCAGGGATGTTGACAAGGAGCAATGCAATGTTGGACCCCCATCCCTCACGCTGTTTTTCTATTCATGTACCTTCTTGGTCATTAGTTGACTTTTTAGTGTAGTTAGTCTCTTTTTAGTGCTATGAGCCTATAATATATAACACAAACCCATTAAGGCTATATACTAGACCTCAATTTAGAAATATTGTGATTATTAAGATAAAACTTTGGGGCTGGAGAGATGGCTCAGGTGTTAAGAGCTCATATTGCTCTTACAGAGGACCTGAGTTCTATTCCCAGCACCCTATCAGGCAGCTTACAACAGCCTGTAACTTCAGCCCCAGGGGATATGACATCCTCTTTTGAACTTTTACATGCACATCTCTCTCTCTCTCTCTCTCTCTCTCTCTCTCTCTCTCTCTCTCTCTCTCTCTCTCTCACACACACACACACACACACACACACACACACACACACACACACACACACGCATGCACACACGCACAATACACCAAGTTTTAAAGAGTAATAAAAATAAATCTTTTTTAAAAACTTTGTCAAATTTTAGTTTGAGAGATTGCAGGAAAGGAAAAAATGTAGGAAAATATATCACCTATTGGATTACAGTCACCATTTCTGAAGCCATGGTAAACTCTTCTAAGGTCACTGCAGAATTTTTAAGAAGGAAATATCCAGATTTTTAGTTCTGATATCATTCACTTTTGCTTCTGTCTGTCAAGATTCTAAGAAAGGCATGAAAGCTACAAAATAGTAATGGTGGCCAGGATAGACAACGCCTATTTTCATCAGCTATCTGTTGGGCCCTAGTTATGAGTTTGGCTATTCACTATCTGAAAAGAGACAGAATGTGAAGTCACATCCCTCACGGAGTGTACATTCTAGTGGGCAGGAAGACAAGCCTATACCAGTACTCTGCCAAGCCCTGAGATCTGAGTCCATTTGACTTCAGTCCCCAGTGTGTATGTAACTGGTATGGAGGTCCTAATTCTCCATATGAGGCTGACGTTGCAGGCATTTAGAGAGACAAAGGCTGCCACCCCAGCCTCACTGGCAGGCTGCTATCATCCTGATTGACTCCCAAATTCATGTTGTTGACCGATGGTCTCTGCAAGGGAGCCATTTGTGTCTCCTTGTCACCTTATTGTGTCCTCACTGTGTCTTTATATCCTTGTTCCAAATTCTTTGCATGTCACTGCCTAAGAATGCACCCTGTGCTTGACTTCCCAGCTCCCTCTTGAACTGTTCATGAGCCTCATGTGGAAGACAACCTAGTGCATGAGGGAAATGAGTCGGCCCACTCTTGAAGCATTCACATCTTGAGAAGGAGGAAGGGTGAACCAGTAAGACATGGCAGGACGACCAGAGCTTTAGCGTCCACTGTTTGGGAAACACAGAGGGAGCAGTGGACTCCCAAACTCTAGTGTACGCCAGTGGTCACCAGCACTGCATCATCTTTTCTTCCTCCAAATGCCGAAGATGAGTTTTACATCCATTAAGTGCTCAAACACTTTTGTGAATTGAATAATCAACCTTGGAATTTCCGGTTTCATTTTTCATGATTTTTCTTGCTTTCCATCTTTGATGGTTTTAAAAACTATCCCTGGTTTTGCTTTCTTCCCACTTTTTGCACTTAGTAGTGTCTATTATTTCCACGAGAAGAACTGAGTTGCCAACTGAGGTGGGAATGTCCTTTTGTATGCTGTAAATATAATTATTTAAATAAAGAAACTGTTTTGACCATGCTAGGCACTTAGGCAGAGAAATTAAAGTATCTGCTCACGGAGAAAGCAAGAATAAACAGGAAGTGGAGTCGTGGTCCTGCGTCTCAATGGATTCATTCTGGCCATGCCCTGTTTGGTTCCTGATTCTTAGGAGCTACTAAAACTCCCTGAATAATGTCTGAATCCAATTACAGCCAACATTTGCCTAAGTTTCAGAAACTGAGGCTTTGAGGGGGTCAAAATACTCTAGGATTGGCCAGTTAAGGTGTATGTGGAGGTTTACTCTTTACTATAAACTCAGTGAAGGCAGCACAAGTCTTGAGACTATTTGGTGGCTAACAGCAGGATAAGGACTGAGCTTGGGGCTGGTTCTGCCATTGTGAACCCCAAACTTAGAGTGGCGATGTTTGAAGCAGGAGTGATATTTTCCAATTTTCCATACACAGTCTCTGGGTGACTGGTAGGTTACTGGTTGATATATGCCACACAGCTTTGCAAGTAAGTATACAGATCTATTGCAACACGAAGGACAAGATGCATGGTGTGACAGGCGTCTGGTCCTACTGCAATGAATTCCATACTTAGCCTGCAGGACGTTATGAGTGATGTGTATTTTCTAGGAGAAGGACAAGTTTCTTGAGGTTCCTCTGTTCAAATCCTTAGAGACAGAGTCTGTACACAGTCATTTTTTATGTGATTACTAGTTAATTCTTAATGTACCCAACACTGAGAACCTTTGCCTCTTCCAGGAAGATAGGTTATCCGTAGAGAAGTTTTTGGAGAAGACTCATTAAATGGGATGTCTGGGAAAGGGAACTGATCCATGCAGCTGAAAAATGTGATAAAGACAGACAAAGAGGATTATAAATAAGGCAGATGTCCTCAAAGCGTGCAAATGAGTCTTCATGTGGGGGCTAGAGTCTAGATAAGGGAAAAATGTTCACAGCCCTAGTGGTTTGAAAGAATGATGCTACTAAAATGTGGAATGAATATTGTTTACCTATTATTTTTAATGCCACAGCACAGCAAAGATTTTTAACTTAGTGAAGGTTTTCTTTCATGTGGTAAGTTATACTGCTTCTGATCAAAATGCTCCTGGATAATATCCCTTCCTTCAAGGACCTTTTCCATCCCCCTTTGGACAAAAAAAAAAAAAAAAAAGAAAATCTCTCAGCAAAGAAATTAAAGTCTGGCAATGCACTCCTCCGACATCCATTCTTCTAAGGCACTGTGGTACCCTCAGCCTTCCCAGCCAACAAAGCATCCCTAGCAGGGAACCCAGACCAGTAGAACATTCCAACTACAGGACCTGGTATTCTTCCACCCAAAGAAGCCCATCTGCAGAACTCACCACCCTCCCAGAAGAGCATCCCAACTGATCAAGACACAGCATAGTGATTTGGCAGGTTCAAGTATGAAGTATCCAAAAGGATCAGAGGGGACTTGGCCACAGATAACACAGAAGATTAAAAAGATGAATGCTACCTTAGTATAAAGTGACAACGGGTCTCAGAAAGGGCCCAAGTTGTACTCAGAAGAGCCTCCTTGGTGGGCCAGATCACCTCTCCCACTCAGTGGCCTTCCTTTTCTCTGTCCTAGGACATTTGCTTAGAGGTTAACAAGGCTGACTCTGCCCTGGTCATCAGCATGAGCCCAGACTCATCTGCTTTGGAATGTCATGAGAAAGATGGGTTCAATGTGTTTCTCCTCCCTAAAGAAGCTTCCTGTTACAAATCTTATTTATTGTAGCCTTTGCCAATCTCCCACTGAATCCAGTCCCTTCTAAAGAAATAAAAAGAAATCAGATGAAATACTTCTGAGGCTAGGAATCTCTGGGAATTGATTGGCTATCTGGTTGGCTATCTGCTGTCTGTCTGGTTGGTTGGCTGGTTATCTGTTTGACTGGTTAGTTGGTTGGTTGGCTAGTTGGCTGTTTGAATAGCTGGTTGCTTGGTTGGTGACCTGGTTGACTGGATGGTTGGCTGGTTGGCTGGTTGGCTGCTTAACTGACTAGCAATTGGTTAGCTGGTTGATTTGGGATTTTAATTGTTATTTAGTTTCACTTAAGGAAAACCCCTTGGGCAAAGGTTCTCTAACATGGTAATGGCAGGTCTCTCCCTGCCTTGGTATGTGCTCTGCCTTCTTTGAGTTCCCCGGGCTTCTGTATTTCCAAGAAGCTACATGTAATCCTTTCTGAGGCCACATGGTCTGGAATCTGCATGTTGAACCTGCATGTTGCTGTGCCCATTCTGAACAGGTAGTGGCATCTGTGTAAAGCATTTCATTTTATTATGTTCATTTTTTGTAATCACTATAGATTGTTTTTGAACTGGGGAATTTTCTCAAAAAAAAAGAAACAGTTTTGAGAGATATATTTTGAATTCTGTACTTGTAAACAAGTAGTTCAAACATTTCTGATGAATAATTTCCAACAGCTTGTGTCTCCACAGCTGGAAATATAAGTTCCCATAAGTCACAGATTCCAGATTTTTCATGGATGACAAGGGTGAGTCCCTGTGGGATGGGAGCCCTTTGTCAAAATGTTTCTTCTTTGCCTCATCCTCACCATGATAGGTACTTCTTTGTGTTCAGCCAATTGCTGGTGAGAGTTTTCAGGAGTCTAGAATTTTTCATGTGATCATAACCTTAAGCTCTCAGATAATTTTTCATTCTTCGATAGTACCAAGGGGGAAAGAAGAAGAATTTAACTCTTTCTATTTCCCTGGTCTGAATGTGATATTTTCCCAAACCTTGCCTTTCCATATAACTGAATTTCTGTGCATTTGCTTTTTGGCAGTTTTGCTGCTTCACATTTGTTAGTGATATTTATTTCTATCATTGCAATGGCTGACCTTAATCCTCTGTTGTCTGATTAAGGTTTAGCAAGACTGGATGGATTAAAATGAAGAACACTGCTTTCATATCAAGCTGCTTCTGAATTCAGACTCTCAATGTGTGCCTCAGAACATTTGAAATTCATTCAGGTTTAAAAAAAAAAAAAACAAACAACAAAAAACCCCAGAATTCACTGTCTTTAGCATTATAGCATATCCTACAAAGCAAGCATGGCTAGAGAGACAGCTCAGCAGTTAAGAACACTGCTACTCTTCTTGGAGTTTTATTCCCGCACCCACATGGCTGCTGCTGACAACTGTCTATAACTGTAGTCCCATGGGGTCCAATGCCTTCCTTTGGTGTGCAGATGTCCATGGAGACAAAACATCATTATACATACATAAATACATTTCCTAAAAATCAAACAGGAATAGAGGCAAAGTAAATAAAATATATCAGTATTTAATAGTATTCAGTATCACTTGCAAACCTTAAGTAGGTTAACCTACCTCCCCCCATACACACTTTATAACTTTCTAGATTCCCAACTTCAGACTCTCATGTTCTATTTTGTTGTTAAAATAAAGGCTATAAACATTGTTAATTATGATTCTGTATCAAATACAGCATCCCCCATCCTACCACACACATTAATTTTATTGCCACTGTCACTGCTGTTGTTTGAAACACATTCATATCTAGAAGTTTGCACATATCTGTCTTTATCTGGGAGGGTGAGATTGGACAGTGCAGTATACAGACAAATAGGTTGGATGTTTGGTCAATACTGGGTTATTTGTGTATCTCATTGCTTGTGTTAGAACCCCATTTCATCTTACTTGATTGCATTGTTGAGGGACTATAATGCAAAATCCAAAGTCACAGGCAAGGAAAGGGGACACAGAGTGGGGAGCTTCCTGTGAGCTCCCTAGATAAATAATATGGATCACTGTAATAATAACCACACTAACTGTGAGTATTTCTAAAGTGCTTTAAAAATGACAGCATAATACAAATTACTCAAAGGCATTCTTCTTTTACTTTTTGGTGCAAAAAATGAGATGTGAGATCTTGTGGTTCTCTTTTCAGTAGGATCAAGGTCAGAGAAGGCAGCAAGCTCTGCATGCTGCACCCCAAAACAGCAATGTCTAGGGCCTCTGCAGAGGGGAGGCTCCGACATGGGTGGGCTCATAATTTGATCAGCTATTGAGAGGGTGAAAAAATTGAGGAGTGGCAAGTCCCGAGGGCTGCTTCTTCTCCCTCCTTCCTTTCTCTCTCCTCTCTTTTCTCATCGACTCTTTCTGACATTAGCCGAGCCATTTTTCTGTGCTAAATGCTCCATGGCAGGGCTTTCTGTCTCACTAAGACACACAGAGGGAGGCCAAGTGACCATTGACTGTGAATGGAGACACTGAACCTAAGTGAACCTTCCCTTGTATTGTGTCTCTCAGGTTTGTGTCACAGAAACAAGAGCTGACTGTCACACCACCTAACATAACAGGGAAGGTCCTTTTAAAAATACCTTTGCAGACAACAGAGGTAAGTCATGAAGGCTCAGTGACCCTCAGAATGTCCTAGACTATGCAGTGTTCTGTAGGGAGGGTTAGCAATTGCAGTGATCTCCTCTGACTCAAGAGGCCTTGACTTTAAGCACTACATTTTTCTGCCTTCTAAGAATTCTTCAATAGGTCTGCCAAAGCTTAAACAGAGGGAAGGGGGACCAGGGCTCTGAGAACTTCCAGGCTTGTTTATGTCTAGATCAAAGCCTCTCCACATCCCATCTGGCAACAGTTGTTCTGTTCTGGAGATCAATGGCAGTAGCCCCACAGCAGCCCTCAGCCAAGCTACTTGAGTGAACAATTATGCAATGTTAAATGTTAAGTGGCCTCCAAAGGTCCACAAGGAAAGGTTTGGTTCCCAGGGTGGTGCTGTGGTCCACTGAGTGATGGGGTTTTACAGAAGGTCTTTAGGTCATTGGAGGTAAACCTCAAAGGAAATTGTGGGAACTTAACTGTCTTCTGTCTCTTTTTCCATCATCCTCTTGTGGTGTGACAGATCATTGTGATACACACTCCCGCCATTGCCTGCCAACCTCACAGAAGCCAGCCAGACCCCTCCTGCCAGATCTTGGATATTGAGCTTCCAAAGCTATAAGTGAAATAAACCTCTCGGTTTGTGAGTCATCTGTCGGGTGTACCATCACAGTAACACAGAACTGAGAGATGCACCTGGAGCTATGCAGTGACAATGATGTGCACAGGTGTTTTCCCAGTGAGAAGTAGTATTGTATTTGTGTTATTCACTGCAGTCATGTTTACCCCGGTAGTGCTCTGCTCAGAAGAGAGCCTCACCTCTATTTGAAGTTCCTTGGAGTTCTGGTGCAAGCATATACCTGCACCTGGTACCTCCATCATACTGGATGACTTCAATATGAAGATCTGCTTTCTTTGGGACTTTTAAATTAGCATAGCTCTTTAGGAAGGGTAGCCTTAGTGGGTCACAATTCTTTAGAAATTGTAGTCTTAGAGGCTGTCATCTTTCACATTTCCTGTCCAGGCAAAGCATGGACATAAGATGGAATAATACAAATGAGCAGGGGAAAAAAAGGTGTCATCATTTTGATTGGCACTGGCGTCTCTGACTGAACATGTCCAACCCTTCATATTTACTCTCTCCTCCCAGCCTCAAGTCCTTGCAGATCATTCACATTATTGCTTTACATGTGAGATATCTGTTCTTCTAACCTGAAGATCCTTAAGTCTGCTAATAGTCTTTGACTACAAGAAAACCCCAGTTCTTCCCTTTGTTTACTTGGTACTCCAGAAGGAATGTTCTATAAATCCCACGCCCCCTGTGCTCAACGAGACTGTGCTCAACGACATAGTTTTTCCATTCATAGCCCCTTCCTAGTGCCTTCCCATAATGCTTATGGTCTTGTGGCTCAGCCTAAGGAGCCAAATGATTGTCAGGGATGCAATTTTATGAAAGCAGACTCCTCAGCATAGGGAGAAGTTAGCAAACAAATCCAGGAACTCACAATCTGTATTGTCAGCTCAGATAAATATAAATTGATATGTTTGTCATCATTTCTGAAATAATATGTATAAAATTTTAAAATTGGTAGAAGTGTTTAATGTTTTCCATGCACTCATTTAAATATTTATATGAATCCTGTTCCACACACACTACTACCAAATTATAATATTTATAGGTAAAAGATGGCTTGAATTACTTTTTGAAGGAGTACATTAATTTAAACTTGAATGTGTAGTTACAATTTAACATTTTCTAGAGCAAAAACTGAAAGTATAATAAAACGATGCATTTTAATTATAACTCAAGAAAGCATCGTGATGGTAATGCTAGATAATTATTCAAATCTATTTTAGAGATCTACAAGTAGGAGCCATGAAAAAACATTTAAACATATCTCTCCCTCTCTGTATAAGAAGTGAAGCAGTTTGCAGTGTGTAAACATTATCAGCCACAGTATCTGCCCTGTGATTACACTACAGAAGCAGGCATTTAACAGCATTTCTTAATTTATGTTCCAGAAAGGCAAGATGAAAACAAAAATCAGCTGAATATCAGAACTTTACATTTCTCTGAAAATATAGGACAATATTTACCAAAGTACAAACCTGGTCATAAGAATGAAATATTGCCACCAGAACCAAAGGATCATCAGAGTCCAAGGAGGAGTGAGAACCAGAAAGGAAAATATTTCTCTTCTGAGCTTCATGAAATGGGCTATAGCAGGGCTTGGCGTCAGGTGAACATGAGCCTATGGAAATTTATGTACCCCTTCTTGCTTTCTGTTAATGGTTTAAATATGAAATGTTTCCACAGCTCATGTTTGAACATTTTGTGCCTTGCTAGTGACAGTCTTTGGAGAGGCTCTGAGAACATGAGAAGGTTGAGCCTAGGTCCTCTGAATGTATTGTCCTTTGCTGTTTCCTCTCTCTCTCTCTCTCTCTCTCTCTCTCTCTCTCTCTCTCTCTCTCTCTCTCTCTCTCTCTCTCTTTCCTGTTGGCCACCCTGTGTACAGTCTCTGCCATACACTCCTATCCCCAGCCGCTCCTCCATGCCTTCTCCATCATGGGGGATTGAAATCATGAGCCTGGATAAATATTTCATCTTTTAACTTGTTTCTATAAGGCTTTTTGTTATGGTGATGGGAAAGGAACTAATACTTTCTTCTTCTTAATTTTCATAGGAGTTGACTATAGTTTTGAAGTCAGAAAGAACATGTGATGACTTTTGTATAATTTCTATCAACTTGACTGTTTCCCCTTGTTACTTCCAATTGTCAAGAGCAGTGTTGCCCTATCAGGGTGATTCTGAAACATGGTTGGTATTACATATTTTCTTAATACTGTGACAAAAACACCAGGCAAGAGCAGCTTCTAGAAAGGAAGGTTCATCTTGGCTCACAGTTTGGAGGGATGTGGTCCACCAGGATGTGGCAGATGCAAGAAAGAGAGGCAGCTGACCACAGTGCATATTTGTTAGGAAGCAAAGAGAGACAGATGGTTCTAGTATCTCATTAGCCTCATTCTTTTTACTAAGGCTAAGATGTCAGGCTGTGGAGATGTGGCTGTCCTCATTTAAAGTGGATCTTACATCTCAATTAAGTGACTCTAGAAATGTTCTGACAGACATACCTAGAAGTTTGTCTTAGATGATTCCAGGTTCTATCAAGTTGGCCATCAACATCGGTCACTGCACTCTGTAAGTTCTGCTATTTTACTTCAGTGTCAAAGATTCTCAAATTAGCTATTGCTAATGGATAGACTTTTAATTGTTAGCAAACAAACAAATCTTAGCTTTTTCTAGTTGTCCTGGGTATAACGATGATATATTTGGTTTTCAAAATGAGGAGGCTGAATGATATTATTCCAAAAGAGAAAATTATTGAGGCTGGACAGAAGACCAGAGCCCAGCTGGTCTGGGGGTTGGTCTTCTGTGACTGAGAATCCATTTCATCTGCTGTTCCTGAATCTGGGAGATGCTCTCAGGCCATGGCATCTCCAAGGTGTGCAGCGATGGCCCAGTAATCAAAAGGATATGTGATTTAGTGGGTGTTTGGAACCTAGACGTCTACAGGGCTGTTTTCTCAAGCCTCACTAAGTCTGTTTTATTCATTAGGTAAACTCCAGAACCTGTTTGTTACATTCATTTTTTTGTGTGTGTAATCATGACCAGACTTAAACTTGGGATTAATGTGAAATAAGCACATTTTTTGGCAGTGGGGATATTTTTCAGTCTATATTATCAAAAATTTTCCCTAGTAGGGTTGCATTTTATGTGTCTCTGGAGTGTCCTGCAAACTCCTACTCTTAATGGTGTGTTCATGGTGAAATTGATGTGTTATTGCAGTGGACTCCATGTGCTATTATAATGTTTTAGGGTTGTAAAACATTTTTAACCAAGCGTCTCTGTATATGTGTGTATGTGTGTGTGTGTGTGTGTGTGTGTGTGTGTGTGTGTGTGTGTGTGTCAGAGAGAGAGAGAGAGAGAGAACATTTTTATTCTCTTGGAGAGGACACACCTAACCAGAGTAATATAACATTACTAATTATATTAATTATATTGATCTAATTAATCTAATTAATTTGTAGCTATGTATAATTCTGAATATGCCATTTGTCTATATTAGCATTGTGTAAGTGTGTTCTGCCTGTTCATGCATTCTGGACACGGCATTTCATTTCCTACCTGAGGACTTGGGTGTTGGAGGTGAAGTCTTGGTCTCAGCTTAGGAAAGCAGGATACTGGACTGCTGGGAAGAACAGCATGAGATCAGCAGAATACACTTTCTCTTTTGTTGAAGTAAACTAATTCCGACATTTTAAATCACAAATATATTACCAAGAAAAACTTAATTCTTCTCCATGCACCAGACTGTCCTGTCTCCATGTAGCCTGTGGAGCCTGTTTGCCCAACCTCTCATTTTATTTTTGGTGTGAGACTATCCACAACTGTATATCCTCTTTGTCCATGGGAAATTTATTCCAGGATCCTTCACTCCAGACAGTACAATCTGAAGACACTTAAGTCCCTTGTGTTAAATAGAGTGATGTTTGCACAGAAGCTTTCTGTAACCTCACATGTACTTAAAATCATCTTCGGTATATTACACATAGTCCAATGTAAATACATGTAAATATTTGTTATATCATGTTCCTCAAGGAGCAGCAACAAGATAAAAATGTCTGCACATGCTCACTACAGACGTAGTTCTCCCTCAATATATTTGAGTCATAATTGGTTGAGTTGTAGAATCTACAGAAATGGAAGACCAACTGTATATATACATAATTTTTACCAGATTATCTGTGGAAAGATCTAGAATGTTTGATTATTTCAATCTAGAATGTTTGATTATTTCAACATAAGCATTCAATACATCAGACTCTTAATTACAGAAGAAAAGGTTAATGAGAATACTACCAAAGTCTGTAAAGCCACACAAGTAAGAAAATAATACTGATAGCATATTTCTATCACTGTTCAGAGTGGATATTAACTTGCTTTCAGGGCTGGTGAGATGTCTCAGTGGTTAAAGCACTTACTGCCTTTATAGAGGACTTGGCATCCACATTGGGTGGTCACAATCATCTGTAACTCCAGCCTCAAGAGGTTTAATGCCTCTAGCGGGTACCTGCATTTACACGTACACACACACACACACACACACACACACACACACACACACAATTAACAAAGAATTTGATTGTAATAACTTCATTAGACAGCTACTATTATATTTATCATTTCAAGGGTATAGATTATTTAATTTTCCATACTCTTAGTAGTGATGAGGTCCCAGAACTTCACTGTGCACCTAGGCAGTCCCTCAGTGACTGAATCTGAGCTTTTCAATACAATGCTATGTAGCCTCAAAGCAAAACATCCAGACCTGATACTGTCACTGAGACAATCTACATGTTCTCTTAAATAAATTCTACCAGAAACCAAGCCTATGTAACTTATTCCTTTTAGTAACATCTTCTGAATGTGTGGCAGGAGATGAGAATGGTGTGTAATGGTGTTGGTAAATAAGCACACATTGGACAAGGAAATTCTAAAGATATCACCACATAAAACTGAAGTTACTTCAAGTTCTTTTTAGTGTAGAAATCCTCTTGTAATTATGAAAACAGGGCATAGAGGTGTGTCCATAGGAAGAACTATATAGAAAATCTGGAAAAGTCTGAATTTTTGGGTTGACATAGTGAAAGTGTTGTTGATAATGCTGCAGGCTTGCAAGCCAGCTTACTGTGAACTGAAATTACCTTGAAGGAGCTTGGGAATGCTCCAGCCCACATAGGAAGTAAACAGGATGGGAGAGTGTAGAGAGAAAGTCTTCCACCTGAAGTCTCAGTTCTGGATTAATGATATCCATAGCAATTGGATCGTTTCAGCTCTCACAAGATTGCAATGAGTAGACACAGAAGAGTGTATCAGTTACCAGTTGCTGTGTAACAAACTACCCACTGCCTAATGAATAAGAACAAGCACTCTGTACGTAGTTCATGTTCTGCACTGTGTGCTGGGCTTGATCTTGCTTAAGAGGGGGGTCAAAATGGCAGGTGATATCCAGAGGGCTTCTTGAATGTGTTTTATAGATGGCCAACTTTCAGTGAGATAAAAAGTACTAGAACTTACATGTCATTGTCCAGAAGAGCTAGCCCTAGCATCTTTGTATGTTACAAGGGGAATTGGCATAGATACTACATGGTACCTGAGATAGGCACACAAATGGCATGTTACTTTTTTATCATAGCAAGTCACTGTCTATAGATCCTAGAAATCTGAAAATGGACTTTACTGTCAATAGCAAGTGCCATGAAGTATTGTGTTGGTTTTGCTACAAATGATGTGGGATAGCCATCCATGCAAATCTTCTTGAGAGTTTAGCTAAGCAACAAATCATTCTCATCAATCAACTGAACATAATTTATAGTGTTAAGAACTAGCTGAAAGCTGAGGCTTCTGCTTCTGTGGTATGCTTTCTTCCCCTGTGAAGAATACCAGTATAAAGAATGTCTTTGCTCTTCCCTTGGGGATGTTGTTCTTCCCTGTGTTTTTGGAGAAAGCACTGAGCCTGCCATCTTGTTTGAGAGGTGGTCATGTGTTCTGTATGTGGCATCATACCTTTGCATTTCTACAGCCATGGAAACTGTCTCATGGCTGGGAAACCAGCTACCATAGGCCGGTCCAATCAATGATAGGCTGCTTTTTGCAATAGCACTTCCTGTTTGCAAGGAGGAAGAACAGTGATGTAGGAGAAGAACCATAGAAGGGCTGGGATTGTGTGTTGGTTTGATTGAGAATAGTCCCCTTAGGTTCACATATGTGATGCTTATTTCATAGTTGAGAAACTGTTAGGGGTGGGGGCCAGTTAATTAGGAGATATAGCCTTGTGGGAGGAGGTGTGTCAGTGGAAGTGGGCTTTGAGGTTTTAAGAGTTCACACTAGGCTCAGTCTCTCTATCTCTACCTGCCACCTACAGATCAGGAAGTAAATCTGTCAGCTACTGCTCCACTACTATACCCACCTGCCTGGCATACTCCCCGCCAGGGTGGTCATGACTAACCCTCTGGAACTGTAAGCAAGCCCCCGATTAAATGATTTCTTTTATGAGAGTTTCCTTGATCATGGTGTCTCTTTGTAGTAATAGAATATTAACTAAGACAGACAGATACTGAAAAGATGTCCCTCCACAAATATTTTCTGTGTCAGGAGCCAATGAAATTCTCAGCTTGGACCAGTTCAGTGTTGGTTTCTGCTACAACAAATAAGGTTCCTCCTATGTGAGAAGTACAAGATGAGATGCCAGGGCGATAAGGATGACATGACGTTAGAGGTGTGAAAGGAGCCACGTAAAACAGGAAGATGAAATTAAGGTGATAGATAAAAATTTCTAATTGAATCTAATTAAGAAAAGACAAGTATGTAAATATGTAATCTGTTTGTAAGTATTTCAGAATAAGGAATGAAAGAACAAACAATATGAATTAAATAAAAAAATACAAGAATGACTAAGGTAGCTATGATAGAAATAAATTTGTAGAGTTCTGGAGATTAAGCTCGGTGGGTGGAACGCTTGCCTGGAAATGTCTGTATGGAAAAGCAGGGTGAAGTACCAAGTAAAAACTGACTTTTTAACTTCTCCATCCCCTGCATAGGGAGGGGAACAGGGCACCTGCCTTTGGTATTCAGCACAGCTCCTTCCAAATCCAGTCTTCATACAACTGTTTATCAGAGATTCCAATCATGACCTTCTCATAGACACTTTCCCTCCCTTTGGAATGCATCAGACCCTGCCAGGGATCTCTAGCTCATCCATATGGCACAGACACACAGGTAACACACCTTAGCTCTCCTACACAAGACACAATCACTCTCAACTCCAATCACCCCAATCACCCCACAACTGCTTATGCCAAATCCATCTTCCAGGCCCCAAAGTCTACTTTGTCCTTTTCCAATTTCCAGACCTGTTGTATTTGCCTGGTTTGGATAACAGAATAATACTAGCTTCCTAGAAAGTATTTTAGAGTGTTCCTTCTGACGGCATTTTCTGAGTATTTTAAGAAGTATTGGCTATAGACCTTCTCTAAATTCTGATAGAATTCTGCTGTGAATCTGTCTGGGCCTAGGTGTCTGAGGTCTACTCTTTTTATTACTGTTTCAGCCCCCCTCATTTGATATAGATCGGTTTAGATAGTTGATTTTTTTTTTCTTGTTTCACCTTTGGTGTTTGGCTGAATCTACAGATTTGCCTATTTCTTTTAGGTTTTCATGTAGTACAAGTTTTTGATGTGGCCCTCTGTAATATTCTGAGGTTTCCTTGTGGGTATTATACTGTTTCCTTCTTTATTTCTTTTGGTTGGTTGGGCCAATGATCTCTCAGTCTGGTTTATCTTCTCAAAAAAGGGCTCTTAGATTTCTTGAATATTTGCATTGTTTCTTTTGTTTCTGTTTTGCTCACTTCTGCTCTGGGTTTTATTATGTCTTGCCATCTGCTGAGTTTGAGTTTGGTTTGTTCTTGCTTTACCAAACTCTTTATTTGTATCATAGTTATTTATTTGTGTTCCTCCTGACTTCTTAACGTAGGTAATTAAAGCTATGAATTTCCCTCACAGGACTGCTTTTAATGTCCCAAAAGTATTCTTTTGTTGTGTCTTCATTTTCATTTAGTTCTAGGAAATATTTTATTTTTCTCTCTCTCTCTCCTTTTTTTTGTTTTTTGTTTTTAGTTTCCTCTTTGAGCTATCCATCATCACTCAGTAATGAGTAGTTAAATCTCCATGAGTCTGTGTACTTATTAGAGATTTGTTTTTTGTCAGTTTTAAGTTTTATTACACCATCACTAGGTTGGGTATACAGAGGTATGTCAACTTTTCTGATTTTGTTGAGACTTGTCTTGCATCCCAGAGCATGGTCTATGATAGAAGTGCTCCATGTGCTGCTGAGTAGAATATGTGTTCTTTGGTGTTTGTAGAATAATCTGTAGGCTTCTGTGAATCCCATTTGATGTAAGATGTCATTTAATTCTCATACTTCTCTGTTTATCTTTTTTTGACCAGGTGGCCTGTCAATTGAAGAAAGTAGAGTATTAAAATCACAGTGGGTTGGTTGGTGTTAATCTGTGTCTTTAATTTCAATAATAGGCTTTTTCTGAAATAGGTTGTAGCAGAGTTTAGTGCAAGCATACATAAGATTATAATTTCTTCTTGGTTAATTATTCTTGTGCTTAAAAAGAAATATCCCTTTTTCCTGATTAATTTTAGTTTGAAGTCTATTTTATCAAGTCTTAGAAAAGTGACATTCTCATGATTCTCAGTCCTGACTGACTGAATTGCTTTCCCAGTCTTTCACTTTAAGGGGGTGCTGATCTTTAAAGTTAAAATGAGTTTCTTGTAGACTACAGGAGAACAGGCTTTGTTTCTTAATCCATTCACCCAGCCCACACCTTTCCATTAGACAGTTAAGGCCAATAATATTTGTCTTAATTGCTGCCATTTTTGTGGTGTGGTGTGGGGGTGGTGGTGGTAGTGATATGTGTGTGTGTATGTGTGTGTGTTCTGTCCTAATTCTTAGTCTTACTTTGTATTTCACTGATTATAGCTTCATTTATTTTCTTTCTATGGTCTCTGAGATATGCTTATTTCTCTCCTTGGGTCTGACAAAGCTTTGCTTCTCAAATTCTGTTCAGGGTTGGTCTCCTTGATGTTAATTCTTTTCCATTTGGATCATGTAAAGTTTTAGTTCCCCTTCAGCTGTGGCAGATAGTTTTGCTGGGTCATACTCTAAGATGTCAGCTATGGCCAGTTATAACCTGGAATCCATTGCTCCAGGCTCTTCTGGCTTTCAAAGTTTCCATGGATAACTCAGCTGTTATTCTGATTTTTTTTTTTTCTGTATGACTTGTGCTTTTCACTTACAGCTTTCACTACTCCTTCTTTGTTATAAATACTCAGTGTGGTGTGCCAGGGACATTGTCTTTCTCGTCATGTCTAATTGATGCTGTGTGCTTCTTGCATTTGTCTTTCCTTGGCTTGAGGACGTTTTCTTCTATGATTCCATTGACTATCTGCTCTGTGCCATTGATCTGAGATTCTTCTCCCTCTTCCAGGCCTATAAAGTGAAGATTTGATTTTTCCCATAGTATCCTACATTTCCTATATTTTGTTTTCCTGTGCTTTTTGGAATTTTACATAATCCTGTTTGTTTGGTCTAGCCTCTCTGTTCTGTTATTGAATCGTGATATTTTATCTTCTAGCTGTAAAGCTTTCCCTTGAGTTTTGCAGTTGAGTTTTCAAATTTCATGTTCATTTCTGCTTTATTTCTCTTATTTAATATGGTTCTCAATTCCTGTGTTGTCTTTGTCATTTCATCCAGCCTTACGTTTGTATTTTGTTGGCCAGTATTCAGGTGTTATGTTTTTCTGAGATCATTCTCTTCAAACTTACAGAGTTGTCTGATTGTGTCTTCTTTAAACTCCAAAAATTCTTTGATAAATGAATTGTTATTTTAATTTCTGTATTTGGGCTTCATCTAGGGTTAGGGTAATTCACATGGAGAACATTTTCTAGGACTGGTGGACTTGTATGCGATAAACCATCATGACTTTTCACACTGTTTCTACAGTGAGAGCTGGGCCTGTAGATTTCTTGTGTTGTATATCTGATATGGGTACACCAGGCTAAGTTGATATACAGGACATGCCACCCAGCCTGAACTTGAAAGTTAGAGAACATGCAGACAGGACTTAGCAAGCTGAGTCAAGCCTTATTTGAAGAAACACAAAGAAACAAAAAACTATAGGTCAATACACTTGATGAAAACAGATTTTTTTAAATCTTCACTAAAATACTTGGAAACAAAATACAGATATAATATCAAATAATAATTCACCACCAGCAAATTAAAATTAGCTATAAGACAACTGAAGGAGATGCAAATTGGAAAAGAAAAACTCAAAGTATCTTTATTTGCAGATGATCTAGTAGTTTACATAAATGACCCTAAAAATTCCACCAGGAAACTCCTACAGCTGAAAAACAATTTCAGTAAAGTAGCAGAATTAAAAATTAATTCACAAAAATAAGTGGTCCTTAAATATATAAATGAAAAATGGGCTGAAGAAGAGCTCAGGGAATCACTACCTTTTACAATAGCCTCAAAAATGTAAGTTTCATTGGGGTGACTCTAACCAAGCAAGTAGAGGACTTATATGATAAAATCCTTAACATATTGGAGAAAATAATTGAAGATGTCAGAGAACAGAAAGACCTCCTATGAGCATGAATTGGTAGGATTAACATAGTAAAAATTGTCTTTCTACCAAAAGCAGTTTGTAGATGCAATGCACCGTCTCCCCCTGCACCCAGCAAAACTCCCAAATCAATTCTTCACAGAGCTTGAAAGAACAATTTTCAGCTTCATGTGGAACCCAAAAGAAAATCCAGGATAGCTAAAACAATAAATTTTTTCAGGAGTTATCACTATCCCTAGCCCCAAAGTATACTACAGAGCTATAGTAATAAAAACAGCATGGTAATGGCACAAAAACATACATGTTGACCAATGGAATCAAATCAATGATCCAGACATAAATACATACAGATCTGGACACCTGGATTTTTGTTTGTTTGTTTGTTGTAGGAAGATAAGGCCTACTAGGCTGAGAGATGAGCCAGTCTGAAATCTGTCTGAGAGCCTAGCAACAGATGCTGTCAGAGCTCCTGATTGTGTTCAACCAATGAGGGGCAACAATGCAGCCTCAGTGCTGAGAGGAGGGTATTTAAGGTTTTCCCCATTGCTGAATAAGCATGTCTGATGTTTGCTTTTTACCTGACTCCTGATGTTTGTGTAGTTGACTCTGGAGCATTCTCACCCACTTCCCCGAGGGAGAAATTCTAATATAGAAACTTCTGACACCCAGCATGAGGCCCCTGGCATGGGTCTTCAGCTTGCCTGGGTCAGGGTCTTTTTTTTCTCTGCAGCTATAATTTTTGGGTTTTGATTTTTGTCTGGTTTTGCTCTTGCTGTTTATGGCACTACTAGCTCCTTTCTATTTAAGGGTTCCTGGTGCTGGTTCTGGTGATCTGTAACAATAACTTTTTGGCCCGAACCTTTGGGTCTAGCCCTGAGAATTGGACTCACTAGCAGCCTCGCGGCCACTTTGCCTCAAGTAATCACACAAATTTACAGTAATTTTATGCTGATTGACCTATGGGGCTAGGTGGTCTGGGACTGCAGGTCTGTGGATCTGGACCACCCTCTGGATGGGCTATAAACCTCATACTACACCTGGCAGGTGCTAAATGAGATGTTTCCATCAAATTTCTCCCCGCTCAGAGCTCAGGGAACCCTGTAGAAGGGAAGGCAGGAAGAGTGTAAGAGCCAGTGAGAATGGAAGCCACCAATAAAGTGAGGCCCCTCCTAATCAACGTGATCAATGCACATATGAATGCACAAGGACTGAGCCTTCACAGGTCTGCGCCAGACGGAGTCCTGGAGCTGAAAGAAATGGGCACATGCCCCACCTGCAAGCCAGGAGCTAGCTCCATTATCTTACAAATGAAAATTCGGTTTTCTCCACAGGACTCACGCTGGGGAAGCAAAATACTCTTTAGGAAAACCTGCAACTTTAGCAGTAGATGGCCAAGGAAAAACAAATTCACCAGCAGCTTTGGAAGTTGCTTGTTTCACAGTGTATTCAGGGCTTTTCCATCCCTCCCTCCCTTCCTCCCTCCCTCCCTCCTTCCTTCCCAACCTCCCTTTGTTCTTTCTTTCCTTCTCTTTTCCTTCCTTTCTTTAAATTTTGTGGTTTTATTTTTTTTTACCCTACAAGTCCAAAGTTTTATGGCTTTGTAAGTGAGATTTCTGAGTGTGTGAGCAGGTGGTCTCAGCATCTATATCTGCGTCTTGTGTCTGTCCTGTTTATTTTGTCCTAGTCTGATGTGCTTGTTTATTATATTACGATATTATGTTAATTATATTTATTATTATCTCTTATAAACCTGAGAGACAGAAAGGGTCTAGATCTGGGTGGGAGGGGAGGTGGGAAGGAACTGGGAAGAATAGAGGGAGGGGAAACCATAATTAGGTTATATTACATAAAAAAAAATCTGTCTTCAATAAAAGAAGAGAAGAACAATACTGGTTTTTGTTGTTGGTGCTCAGTCTTCCTCCTTGCATCTTATCTATCCAACCCGGAAGTGAGCTCTTCTTGTCCATGTAACCCCAGTATTTAGAATGCATTTTAAAATTGTCTCTAACATTATTGCCATGAAAACATTTTCATCTACTAAAGGACACTTTATTTTAGGAGTAACAAACACTCTTCACACACACACACACACACACACACACACACACACACACACACACTATCCTTATAATTTTTCAAAAATTCTTCATGTTCTCGGCATAACACAGTTAACTGTTCAGCTTCTGTCCTGAGTTCCGTATTTGAATCAGGAATCCATAGAAGCCAGAGGAGACAGACTGAGAGGCAGTTGGTCAACAATAAGCTTTCTATTTTGAACCAGAAAGCCAGCCCACACAGGGGAGCTTCTTGAATCTGGATAAAACATCTGATTGATAGAGAGATTTATATAACAATCTTTCCTTTTACATAATCAAATATAGCAGCTTTCCAGCAGCTGGAGATAAATCTAATAGCATTCCAACATTTTCATCACTTCTAAGCCATTTACTGTGCTCATGTGCGTGCATAATGTGTGTGTGGGCGTGGGTGCCAGGCTGTCCTCTGGAGGCCAGAGGACGGCTTTGTGGAGTCACTCCCCCCCCCTTTTTTGGTAGATTCCTGAGATGGAACGCAGGGTGTCAGGCTTGGGCATCGGGAAACTTTACCTTCTGAGCCATCTCTCTGGTTCCTTTTGAGCATTTCCTAAGAAGTCAATCAGACTTGGTCTTTTCCCTCCCTTCTTTAATAGACTCTAGAAACGAAGCTGTGAAGGTCTGTGTGGGGGATGAGTGTGCAGGTGGGTATGATTCACTCTCAGTGTATAGACTGGGAAGACCCAAGCTGAAGTGAATTACTTGCCCAGAGTTGTTCATCTGTGATGCTCCAGAGCTGCTGTTGGACTTTTGACTCTTAAACTCTACTCTTTTCCCTAAGATTACCTTTTAGGGTAGGGACACTTTAGGTTCATTGCTTTAGGTATTCTCTGTGTATATATTGGTGTGTGTGTGTGTGTGTGTGTGTGTGTGTGTGTGTGTGTGTATGTATGTGCATGCGTGTGCATGCATACACACATGTGGAGGCTAGAAGCTGAAGTGGGGTGTCTTTCTCAGTTACTCTCCGCCTTATTTTATGAGACTAGGTCTCTCACTGGACCTGGAGCTCACTGATTCAGCTGGGCTTTTTGGCCAGGGAACTTCAGTGATCCTCCTGAAGTGCTGGGATTATATGAGTTTTATATGCATTCTAGGGATAAAACTCATATCCTCAAGATAGGGCAGTAAGCACTTTCTCTACTGAGCCTTGCTGTATCTCCACAGCCTTGCTGTAGATTGTGGTGATATTTTGTGTATACTCTAACAAATAAAGCTTGTCTAAAGATCAGACGGCAGAACCAGGCACTTGTTAGTCATAGAGGCCAGGCACTGGTGGCAGACACCTTTAAATCTAACACTTGGGATCTCATGCTTTTGCTCCCAGTACTTGGAAGGGACATACACCTTTAACCCCAGCACTAGGGAAGTTGAGATGCATGCTATCATTCATAACTTCACATAGTCTAAGAATACTCCCGGGGTGGTTGATGCTGTTTGTGTAGACATCCAGGCATAGGGATGCAACAGGGACAATATGGAGACTCATGCCTCAATCTCAGCACTTAGGAGGCCAAGAGAAACATCAGAAACTTGAAGCCAATCTGTCTACACAGGGAATCTGGTCTACATAGGAAATTTTGGGATAACCAGCATCTTATAGTAAAACACCACTCTGTGTCTAAAAAACAACCCCCAAAACTACCATCAACAAAAACAAAGAGTAGAAAAACAAGTGAATTCCTGTCATGGACATGATATCTAGTGGGAAAAAATTGTCACAAACAAAACAGTGACGCCAAGAGACAGGAACTCCTGTCCACTGTCTTATTCTAGAAAATAGGGACTTTTAACACATAAAGGAAAGACATTATTTGTTTCAAATCTGCTTTCTATAGGTAAGAATATGCTTCCTTAAGGGGCTCCTGAGGCTGCAGACCCCGTGACGTCATGAGGAGTGGAGTCCCTGCATCTTCTCTGAGAAAGGGTATAGGATGTGAACTGACATCTGTGGAGGAGACAGGGCATAGGCTCCGCAGTGACATGTTGAAGCTTCCAGAGTAACCAGGAGAATGGTTGCAATTTGATGGTGGGACTGTAAGAAAATCTGGAAGGAATGTGGTGCAGTGGGAGCATCCATAGACATTTGCTGGTTTGACTTGAATGGAAAGCATTATGAATGGGCATCACTAGGGTGGTCTTCCTTACCACAGTTTAGTTCATTATGAGTCTTAGGCAGTGTCCACGAAAGCTTCTTTTGTAATCACTAATTACATAGAATATTAGGATAATTGTGCAACATCTGCAATGAGTTTTAATTATATAGGAAATGCTTTTATGTATGTTATATAACTCAAAATAAATGGACTCCTTCAGAAGTATATGTGTAAATAAGCTAAAACTTTAAAGCATCCCTCTCATGTCACTGCATTGAAGGAACATAGTGCTGATCCTTTTTGAGTGTGTGAAGGGGACTCATGGAAGTCAATGATCCCATCCAAAACAACTACAAATCCAGAAACAAAATAAAGTAAGTGACCTAGTAAGGCCACTATTTGACAGCATTTACATTATTGTCTCTTTGGGTTTTACCCAGTCAGGTAAATATTTAATGTCAAATCTAGCAGCTTTCCAAGCAGATAAAAGTAAATCTAGTAGAACATCAACATTTCCCATTGCTTAAAAGCTGTTTACTGTGTGCCTGTGCATGCACAGTGTATGTGTGTGGGTTCAAAGGGTGTGCCTGTGCATGCATAGTGTATGTGTGTGGGTGCAAAGGGTGTGCCTGTGCATGCACAGTGTATGTGTGTGGGTTCAAAGGGTGTGCCTGTGCATGCACAGTGTATGTGTGTGGGTTCAAAGGGTGTGCCTGTGCATGCATAGTGTATGTGTGTGGGTGCAAAGGGTGTGCCTGTGCAGGCACAGTGTATGTGTGTGGGTTCAAAGGGTGTGCCTGTGCACGCACAGTGTATGTGTGTGGGTTCAAAGGGTGTGCCTGTGCATGCATAGTGTATGTGTGTGGGTGCAAAGGGTGTGCCTGTGCAGGCACAGTGTATGTGTGTGGGTGCAAAGGGTGTGTCTGTGCATGCACAGTGTATATGTGTGGGTGCAAAGGGTGTGTCTGTGCATGCATAGTGTATGTGTGTGGGTGCAAAGGATGTGCCTGTGCAAGCACAGTGTATGTGTGTGGGTGCAAAGGGTGTGTCTGTGCATGCACAGTGTATGTGTGTGGGTGCAAAGGGTGTGCCTGCAGAGGACAGAGGTCAAGAATAAGTTCTCTCCTTCCATCTTCATGTATGTTTCTGAGATGGACCTCAGGTTGTCAGGCTAGCACAGCGGGTGCCTTTCCTTTCCAAGCCATCTCTCTGCTTCCTTTTCATCATTTTCTAAGTCACCTTTCTCTGGTAGATTATAGAAACAAAAAAGTGGCTAATGATTATTTTGCTCTCATTTTAAGATGCATTCCGAAATAATATTGTTCTCCCTCCCCCCTTTTCTGTTGCTGCGATAAAACACTCTAACCAGATCATCTTCTATTTCAGCATGTACTTCCAAGTTCATCATCGAGGAAGCTCAGGAACTCAGGGAGACACTGTGTGCTATTCTGCACAGCATTACCTCCACCCAGGGAACTCACATTCTGGGAAGTATAACAGAGACCCTGGAGGAAGCTGCCTCTTGTCTTCCATGCTGCTGCTCCTGCTTACAGTCCCTTCCTTTTTCTAAAACCCAAGAGCACCTACATGGAGAAGTATCTCCCATAGTGGGCTGGGCCCTCTTACATCAAATAATAATCAAGACAATTCCCCACAGACATTCCCACTGGCCACTCTGATTTTGGTTACTCCTCAATCAGGGTTTTCCTCTCAGATGGCTCCAGAGTGTCAGCTCGCCAAGCAAAGCTCATTTGATTGGACACCTGGCCCCTTGTCAGTTTGACACATTGTAACCTTTCAATCCCTTGTCCCCAAGATCTCATGTTAATATTTTGATATAAAGCACAGCACAGCTTTAGAAGTTCTCTCTAGAGACAGTGTGAGCTCTCTCCAGCCCCCTCCCTCACATGCTTTTCTAACCGCATCTTTGTTTTGTGCTTCAGATATTTTGGCTATGATGTATTCTGGAGTTTGCTTGGTGCTTGTGTGTGTTTAGGCTTTGAAGGCTTCTTGTGTTTGGATATCCATTTCTTTCTCTAGATTTGAATAATTTTTCTGTTATTAATTCACTGACCATGTGTCTTTAGAGTTTATATCTATTCCTTCTTCTGCCCTGGAGATTCTTAGATTTGGTCTCTGGAATGTGTCCTTGAACTCCTGGAGGCTCACGCTCACCTCTACCGCCATTACTTCTGTCTGTAAGTGATGACTTCACTATGCCACCTTCTACAACTGACATTCAATCTTTTGCTTGCTCTTGGTTGGTTTCATTTTGTTAAATGTAATTAATTGACTTTTCCAACTGTTGTCTTTGGTTCTTTCTTTGAATCACAACTGGCTTGCTGAATACATTCTTCTTGTTTTTAAATTTCTCTTCCAAATTATAGACCATCTCATCTTCATTGCTAACTGTCTTGTCCAAACCTGACCTGATTCCCTTATATCATCCATTTGTTCAATTGAGTCCTCTAACAAAAGTAGAACTGGGCAATATGTGTGTGTGTGTATGTGTGTGTATAAATGTGTATGTGTGTATGTGCATATGTGTGTGAGCATATATGTGTGTGTATATATGTGTGTGTATATATTTGTGTGTATGTGTGTGTATATTTGTGTGTATGTGTGTGTATATATGTGTGTATATGTGTGTGTATGTAGGTACATGTGTGTATATGTGTGTATGTGTGTGTATATATGTGTGTGTATATATGTATGTGTGTGTATATGTGTGTATATGAGTGTGTATGTGTGTATATGTGTGCATATATATGTGTGTGTATATGTGTGTATGTGTGTGTATATGTGTGTATATATGTATGTGTGTGTATATATGTATGTGTGTATATATGTGTGTATATGTGTGTGTACATGTGTATATATGTGTGTTTATATGTGTGTGTATGTGTGTGTATATGTGTGTATGTGTGTATATATGTGTGTATATGTGTATGTGTGTATATATGTGTATGTATATGTGTATGTGTGTATATATGTGTGTATATACATGTGTGTACATATGAGTGTGTGTGTTTTTAGCTATTTCATTATCTTGGCTTCTGATATTGAAAAGTTGTGAACTTGTCAATGTGTCTCAGTGCACTTTTCATTTTGAGCTGTGGCTTTGTTTCTCAGTTGTGTTTTGCACATCATTTGCCCTGGCAGTATCCTCCAGTCCTAATTACTCCACTGTGTTCTTCTTTTTGTTTGTTATTTCACATGCTTCTTCCTGGTCAGTTGTCTTCATTTGGCCACTGCTACGGAGAGGGGAGGCCAGCTATAGTGACAGACACAGTGGCCTGACAGCAGTCCCGTTGTTACCTGGCAGCAGGAGACACTTGTCTATGTCACTGGGGTCCCTGATAAGATTTGGAGACAGTGGCACTAAGACAGTTTCTATGGCTAATTATTGATCTTTAGAGCTAAAGTTATCAATAATTAAGTAGCGAGAGGAGGTGTAGTAAAGGGAGAAGAGGAAATTATAAATGAGAAGGAAAGTACATGGGTTGGGGTCTGATAAGCAGTGGGAAATCGCTTTAGAGTAAGCACAGGGATCAGTGACACTGCTCTGGCAAGATGCTGCTTTAAAAGCCCACAGAGCACAAGTACAGCAGTGCAAACTTTACAAAGTATGCATCAATAAAAATACTAAAAGAAATGAGATAGAAATAGAAGGTGCTGGAACCTCAGTCTGTATTCTTCCTGGCTGAGGTGTTGGTGATGTAGTTTCCCACCATCCTCCTGTCTTCTGGAGAAGTCTCTGGAGAGCGGTTAATCTCGGTGATGCAAACACGTTAACTTATGGGTCCTGCTAATGAGGTTTTCTCTATGGGAATTTCAGTTCCTGCTGAAATTCTGTGGTCTGAGATTTACTGCCCTTGGGTTACAACTTTGTCCCTGTGCTGGGTTCCACCCACACAATTTTCTTGAGACTAGGTCTCTGGGGATTGGGTGTGTGGAAGACCTTCTCACCTGATTGTCTCTGTCACTGGGAGGGCTTTCTCTGGCTGCCCTGGTGAGGAGACCATGGAAGTCCAACACAGCCATCATACATTCCTTTGTAGCTTACCAAGACAGTGTGGTAAGGATAGTGCCAGGCAGGCGACTGCAGAGCTCTGTGGAGAATCTGGGCTCCAAGATCCCATGGAACATTTCTTCTCTACAGCTTGCCATTCTCTGGCCATCTCTCCATGCATACTTTTCCAGTCTTTGGTTGTCTTCAAAGATGAGGTAGCCTTTCTTAACCTCATCCATGGCCAGGAGGGGAAAGAGCCACTTGCAGACACTTCTGGCTAAGGTTTGGCATTAGTGGTGTGGTACAGTTGGGGCTAGCCTGGCTGCTTTTTGGCAGAGCAGAATCCTATGCTCATTGCTTTTCCCCCAGCTACCTCCCTGACAGGAATAGGGCCTGTTTTTAATTCATATGCCTGTGTCTCACTGCACTTCACAGAAGTGGCTTCTGATCCACTATCATCTCAGAAGTTGATATTGTACTATGATTTTGAGAAACATTACCATAGGGAGATGGGGAAAGTCAACAAAGGATTTCTTTGTAGTATTTCTTAAAACTTTCATGTGAACCTGTAATTATCTCAACAACATTTCAATTAAAAGAAAGATTAATGAAGATACTATTTAAATGTCAAAATAATTATTGTGGGTATGAGTAAAATTTATTACATCTGCCAATCTTTTTCATTGAATTTCTACCTATTTTTTTTTTTTGAAAATCAACAGTGAAAGGAAATAAGACTAAGAAACCAGCAAAAATTAACTAAAGAATGAAAATAATTAGAAGTGCCTAAGCACAGCCATCAAAATGAACAAGAACAGTTTCCCACTGTGGAGTGTTGGTCTGTGCTGACTCCTGTAAATCAGTCAAGGGTTGCTTTAAATGTGTTCTTAAGAACTTGAAGAATAACCTAGTGGAATAGCCTGAAGTAATAAGTACCTGCTTCCCAAATCAATATCCAATGCAACATCTGCCAATTTTTTCTAGAAAAATACAGCCCCAGACTTGGGCTGGGAAGTTGAACACACAAAGCCATATATGATGCAGTTTTGACAAAGGTGTGCTGAAGTCCCATACCTCAGTGTATTAAATCCCTGGCGTCCAGCACTCTAGGAAACAGGGCTTTCCAGACACAGTGCTTTTAAAGGGAGGTCAGACTAGAGCAGGTGTCCTAATCTGATAGGACTTGGGTTCTTCTAAGAAGGGGAAGTTGAGGCACAGATATGCACAGAGGAAAATACCAAGTAGCAAGGCAGAGACCAGGTGCTACTGTGCCACTTTTTATGAGAAGGCAAAAACAAATGTTCAGCTACCCCAAATAGGGCATTATGATAGACTGATGGAGTCATTCCACCCGTCTAGCTTAGTGACTCAGTGGTTTATTGTCACAATTACAGGACAGGTGAAAGGGTACTTACAGGAACATGGGAGCCTTGAAGGCAGCTGCATTGCTGACAAACCTGTATGAGTGACTATTCATAGCAATTACATTCCTGGAGCCTCCTAAATTACTGGCAGGCAGCTGGGTCCCTGAACCTGTTGCTGGTAGAAGGCAACAGAGGTGAGTTTGGTCATAGGGTATTGTATACAAATAGGACATTTAAAAAAATAACAAAACTAGAAAATATATATTCTTGCTTGGAAATGTGATTTAGAAACAGACTATATAGTTAAGAATCTTTAAAATAATAAAGATGAATGACTCATGTAAAATTTTGAGTCTTACAATAATTGACAAGTTACTCAGAGAAACCTCTGTTTTCAGAGAAGTTGCACTATTTTTGGAAGATCCAGGATGTAATATACAAAGTAAAGGAGACAAGAAAGGTCAATGACTATAGTGCAGCAGAAAATCCACAGAGGAAAACTCACCAGCTGGGGAGGTGGCCCAGTGTGTAAGGGGCTTGCCTTATCTGAGTCTGATCCCATGTACTACTGGGCAGTACATCTACAATCCTAGTACTCATATAGAGAGAAGGGAGTGGAGGCAAGGAGAATCCTTAGAAACTCATGGGCCAGCTGGTCTGGAATATACTTGTATTCAGCAGAAAACAAGATATTCTAAGGACACCAACAGTTGTCTTCTGTCCTGCTCACATACACACTCATAAATATTATATAGGTGTATCACACACACACACACACACACACACGTACACACAAAACAACTTGCACAATAGATAGTAAAGCTTTTGTTTTATTCTTTTTTATTTTTATTTATGGGTGTGTTTGTTTTTCCTGCTTGTACATCTGTGCACTATATGTGTGCCTGGTGCTTATATAAGCCAGTAGAGGGAATAGAATCCTCTTGAACTGGAGTCACAGGTGGTTGTGAGAGGCATGTGAGTGTGGGGAATTGAACCCAAGTCCTCTGGAAGAGCAGTCAGTTCTCTTAACCTTGATCTGTCTCTCCACTTCCTGTTCTTTCATTACCCTCCCAACATGCTCTGGAATTGGTTTGACATTGAGCTATGGCTCCATTATCATTTTCTTCTAAAGAAAAATTACTATAAATCAACCATGATTTTATTTCAAAGATTTACTTTAGAAAATAACCTGAAACAAATAACGGAGAGAATAAAAGTAATAAGACCGTAACAATGAGGCATCCAAGAGGACAAGTGCTGAACAAATAGGTTCAGCTAAGGCAAGCTACACTACCAAGTCAGTCACAAAACAAACAAACAAACAAACAAACAAAAAAAACATGAAACATGACAAGAGAGACATAAATTAGCCGTGTGGTCGATGTAAGCATGTTGCAAGAAGGTGGTATGAGTACTTAAAAAATGAGGTCTTGTTAAATGGAAACTACGTAGAAAAATAAAAATTTATTACACCAGGTACAGAGGATATTTACATACGCAGATAGAAGAAGTTCACAAGTGATAAAAATTATCTCAGACTTGAATGTCTTCAAAGTCTTAAGAGGCCAGTGACTGTCAGCACACTAAAGTCACTGCAACACACAGAATAACTGCTCTTATTCCCAAGCTGCAAGAGTGAAAGGACCTTGAAAGAAAGTTTCCTCCATGATTTGGGCTCCTGTCTATACAACTGGAGTTTTCAGAGTAAAGATTTAACCTCCAGGCATCCCAAGATGGAGGCTCAGCCACCCATCTCTAATATGTCAGTCACAGAGGGGAGTGGTAGGACAGAATCATAGTGAGAAGACATCCACTGAACCCTTCCCCCCCAGGCCATCCACCCACTCTTAGCTTCAGGTTTAAATGAAGAAAGGAATTAGGCCGAGGGGCGATAGGGACACATAATCAACCAGTCCATCCTGGTCAACCTGCAGTCTGGATGATTATCATCTCAGTTTTGCAGAGTGATTCAAAGAAGTTCTGATTTCTGTCATCATGGAAAGGATTCAATTTGATGCCTATGAGATCCATTGCTTCTGTTCCAGGACTGCAGCCTTGGCACTATGGGTAATTGCCTTCATCTTGGGTGTGGTGTGTCCTGTGAGCTTTTTTTTCTTCCTGATAGCCAAATTTTCTCTGTGCCATCAGATAGTCTAAAGGATAGGGACAGATATAAAGCAAGGTGCAGAGATGCCAGGGTTTCCCCTTGATTTTATTTACCTCCTAGGCCACAGAGAGAAACCAGTGCTTCTTAGTGTAAGTGTGAACAGGTGTGCTTTATCCACAGCACACTCTGTCTCTGTGCCATGGCTTCCTCTCACCACATCTTGCTGCGAGGACAAAAAGAACTTGCCCCAGTCTCACTCTCATTGACTCCTGTAAGCCACACAGATGCTCTACAGGGACACATAGTTCACTGTTTCTTAGAAGGGAAAATTTGGAAAGCTTAGAGATGTCTGTTTTTCATGTTGAACGTTAGGTCTTTTCCACGTGCCATTTGCACACTTGTTTGCCTGCAGGGGACACTCAGACTGCTTTTTTGACAGTCTTTGGGAGCAGCTCAGAGCATGCCCTATACAGAGTTCCATCCTCAAAGGGACAAATGCTTTCAATGTGTTTGGCATGCACACAATAGTGTTGGTTTCAATACCTAAAGATTGAATAATATTTCAAAAAAATAAAACCCTTACCTGCTCACCCCTGGTTCCTATGAATGGGGCTCTATGTGTAAACAAAGTCTTTATAGATATGTCAAGTTGAAATAATGACATTAACATGGGTCATGACTCCATATTAAGTCCTCATTTTACCTTAATGACTTTTCCAAATACCGTTTCCTAAATATGGCTGCTCTGGGGAATAGTACATCATCAACATATGAACTGGGACAGAATTCTATCCAGAACAGAAACATGGAACATGCTGAAATGTGCCAGTTACTCTCCTTGAGAATTCAACCACTGCAAAGTGGCTTTAAAAAACCATTTTTCCCCCTACAGTACAGGTTGATCCTTTGGGCTTGGCTCAAAGACAGTGAGATGTGTCACTGCAAGCTAGCAGGAGTATTTGCCCAGGATGGTCTTCCATTGAGGAGATTGTCTGACTGGGGCCTTTCACTTTCTAGAAGGCCAGCTCAAGTCTGAGCTCAAAATGTCTGAACAGAGCTACATGGGAGTGTGATAGTCCTCAAAGCTCCTTGCAGAAGGCTAGGCTAGGGATGGGCATAACATCATATCCACCTAAAGTGATGAGTCAAAGCAAGACAGAAGCAAGCTGAGAGCCAAGGCGTGGAGAAGCAGCTCCCACCCCGGAATGAGGGGACAGTAATAAAATCTCATCTCATGGGGGGATTTATGAAAATCAGAAGGGGGCCATTCATCACACTGTGAGCTACCTGCCCACCACCAATTCATTTGTTTAATTTTGCCAAATTCCAAACAGTAATTTTATTTAAACATGACAGAATGATTCTAAAATTCATCTTAATTAAAATTAATATATTTTTAAAATTTTTTGAAAAGAGTAATGAGGAAGTCATGCTAATCTGATATTAAAATTTATGAAACAATTATTAAAATGATGTGGCACTGAAGGAAGGTGATGGCTGTCGTAAGAGACCAAGATTCCAACCTAGGGCACAGATTTACAAAAAATCCAGATAGCTGAAAGAAAGCTGTCTGTAAGAGGTAAATGAATACATAAAGCTAAGGAGAGGGAGTATGGACCAGTGTGTGTCTGAGATCTTGATCAGACAAGAGGAAGAATAGTTCCACCACCTGATAGTGTAGAAACATGCCCGTGTCCTGAGAGAACCCAACATTCAGCAAAACAACTTGGAAACTTTAATGTCAGCAAGAGATAAATAATTACACAATATTAATAAATTATGCAATGAATTAGAAAATCAGTAAAAGCATAGATAAGGCCCAGACCAGCATGATGGTTCAGTGGGTAGAGGCACTTAAGGCTACATCTCATCAAACCTGAGTTTGATATCCTGGGACAGACATTATGCAGGAAGAGAACCAACTTCAGAATAACTATGCTCTTGGTTTAGTACATTGAGAACTAGGGATGAGTACAGAACAATTAACAAATGGGGAATCCTGTGGGCATGATAAACTGTGATCCTGGCGTCCTCATGAGGTGTGTTCCAACAGTGGGGTTCCCAGTGTTGCTCATAGAGTGGAGCTGTCTGCTCTCTGTCTTCTTTTTTTCTAAAATGTCCAACAGGAACAGAGGACATGGTGCCCTGCAGGTGCATTTGGGTGAGCCAGTGATCAATTCTGGAGGCTTCTGGGAGAAGGCATTGTCTCTGCTATTAGAGTTCCCACATGTGACTGAGCCAAAGAGAAACTTCCTGAAATGTGTCTGTGGCTGATTATTCTGGAGTGTCTCACAACTGAATGCTTGGGATTATTTCATCAAATTCAGCATCAGGGTGGCCTGCTGAGACCTGCATGGAAAAGCCACGCTGGACCCTTGTCTCACTGTGGTCCTCTGGGTGTCTGATGTGTGTCCCTGTGCACTAGCCTGATCCAGCATCATTCTTAGGGCAAGTCTTTGATCTGCCGAAAGGCACTACAAAGCCCCAGCCCAGGTAGGCACATGGTGAGCTGCACAATGTGCCTGCAAGGAGCTGCGGATCCCTGGGGTCCCTCCTTGTGCATGGAGCAGCTAATTGGGCCTTTTCGGGTCACCAATTAGCTGGGAACTATTCAGAACCTCTGACAGGGTTGCCTTTATCTGCAAACCAGCTCCGTGCTGAACAATAACTCCACAACCAGGCCTGAAGACATCCTACTTCACACAAAGCAGGCCGAACCTGTCAGCCTAGACAGAGCTCTGAGGCTGTGGAATTAGCATGTCACTGTGGCAAGTGAGCCTTACCACTGCTGGCCTCGGAAGGACCAGCCGAGGACAGGCGATGGTCCTTAGTGAGAGAATGGGATCCTCTAGTTTCAGTAATTGAAAACAAAACGACATCAAAGATTTTACGTATTGGAAGAATTCACTGTTTACGTTTTCCTTTTTAACACTGGAAAATATAGAATACGTCACTTAAAAATGGTCCAGGAGAGCTACTAACAAAAACAAAAAGATATAAAAGCAGGAAGGAGACTATATGAGAAAAGGGGACCTGGAGAAGTAAGAGGGGATGAGTGTAAATAGGGTCAAATCAGATATACACATAGATAATAATAATAATAATAATAAACCTGTTATTTTTATAATTGATACATGCTAGCGACATTTTTTAAAGATTAAGATGACTAGTAGGTAAAGTGGCTTTGTCATGCCAGTATGAGAACTTGAGTTCAAATTCCCAGCACACATGAGCTCACACCAGGGCCTCATGTTGATGCAGAAAGCCACTGGCTGTAAATAGAGGCAGAGGTTTCTGTCCCATCTGCCCAATTATATCCATCAGTTGCTTCCCAAATTACCATTCAGAAGCTCATATTAATTATAAATGCTTAGCCATGGGCAGTTGGTCCAAGTCTACCCCAACTCTGACCTCCATCTTGTCTTCAATTGGATTGTGCAGCCTAACCTCATTCTGTCTCACCATTAGCCAAACAGCTTTATTATGGAGCAATGAAAGCATCACATAGTCACAGCTTATAGAAGGACTATCCTTCCTCTCAAGAAATCCTTACCACAAAGCTATCTTCCTTACGCTTCATGACTCGGTTATGGGTTTATTTCTAATTTGTTCTTACTGTGCTTTTGGTCGAGCAGTGGGCCAGTATGAGCAATCGTGGTCTTTCCTCCAAGGGTCCCTGTGGACGGACCCTCCATGTCTGAGCTCAGGCTGTGGAGTCTAGGTGCTCCTTCGCCTTGCTGTCTCTGCCCAGTGATTCAGGAGCCTCAGCATCTCTTCCAGAGAGCTGTGAGTTTTCATCACCTAGGGAGAGGTTCCCGGGTCTGAGCATGACAGCTCTGTAATATCAACATTATTTTAATACAGTGCGTACACTCTATGTATTTATGTGGCTTCATTTTACAGCTGCTTTATAAGACGATTGTTTTGTCCTTGTCTTTGTTAGATTTCAGTAATTTGTCTCTTTTTCTTCTTTGCTATATATGTTTTTCTTTCTCCTAGTTCTTCTCCATCTCTGCTGAGGAAAAGAAAAAGGGAAAGCACTCCCACAATGCCCTGGGCTCTCTGCAACCCCGATGCTGCTGGCTAGGTTGTGTGGAGTATGATGATGTGGGAACCTGAAGATATTCTGAGTTGACTTTACCAATGTTGCCCCCTGTGGAGGCTTAGGAACCCCTTAAAGAGAGCACAGGGCTGAATGGAGAAGTCAGTGCTGGTCTCAGGTCTCTCCCATCATTCATGGGGAAGGCTTCAAAGGTAGGGGGCTTAGTTGAATTTACTGTATAAAACCAATTTGTTGTGTCCCTAACACTGATTTTTCACCAAGAAACATGCATTTGTCACCCTGCCACAAGTTTGCTATTCTGTGTGTGTGGGTGTGTGTGTGTGTGTGTGTGTGTGCGTGCACATGCGTGTACACACACACACAATTTCTGCACCATTGGGTTGACAACTGAGCCATCCCCTTCCCTTCTGTGATGTCAGTTGCTAAGCCATCCTGGCAGAGAGGGGGAAAAGAACAGCTAGGGGAAAAATGAATCATTTTACGATTGTGGCCGGTGGGGTTGACACTGTGTCATGTGTCAGAAACACCGCAGCCCAGCAGATCTCCCTGGATGTATTTCGCCTCTCTTGACACATCCCAAGGCTCCTGGGATGCCAGCCCGCACCTGTAGCTCTCCAGGCTGACGGGCGACCAGGCAGATCAGCGGAGAGGGAGGACCAGGCGTGCATGGAGAGCTGAGTCCAGCCACTGCCTGGTAGACAGCCGGTCCAGGGCTCCAGGATGACATGCCATCAGGAGCGCACTGACAGACAGACCGCTGCTGTTTACTCGGCTCACAGGCTCCACGGAAAGCTCAGCTGGCACCTGCGTGGCATCTCACAAGGAACTGGGCTGCCAGGCGTCTCCGTGTCATCTCTGAAGGGTCTGCAGGTTGAGAGGAAGGAACAGGAGGAACAGGCAAGGCGCAAAGAGGGAGTCTCATGGAAACAAAGCCTGGAGATCAGCAGACAGTCTGGAAGGGGCAATTAACTAGGACTGGTAAAGGTTGTTTTCTTCTCACAGTTGCAAAATGAAATATAGATGCCTAGGTTGATTGGCTTTCCTATTTCCCTTCAGCTTCTAATTAATTAAAAAAAAATAAAAAAATCCTTGCTTTGTGGAGCCAAGGTGGTTGGTGGTTGTTGTTTTCCCCCCAATATTTGTAGGACGGAACTAGTCAAAGTACATTTTTAATAACAATATTGATAGAAATAACTGAAGGGGAAGTTTCTAAACTCTAGAGATTGTCTTAAATATTCAGTGTGCAGATAGGTGAACGGAAAACCCAGGGCCATGGGGCACATCAGGAGGCAGGTGATGGAAAGTACAGGGTTAGTGAGTTTCTAGGGTCACAGGAAATGGCCCACTGTGCCACTGGTACCCACTCGAGAGCCTGAGATTCCACTTCCGGGTCAATCCTTGCATGTTTTATTGCCAGTGGTTGGTGTAGCTGTCTTCCCAGATGCCCCAGAAGTTATTCTTCCAGAGACAGACTTCAACAAGGAAAAACAGCACACAGTCCCGTGTCCCCTGGAGGCAACAATTACTACATGGACATAATATCTTCTTCAGAGGTCACTCATTCCTGGATTGCCTTTATCAATTACAGTAATGTGTCCTTTTGTGAACTAGTGAATTCTGTTAATTTTTATTACAGCTAGTATAAAAGCTTTGCATTGCATAGATATATATGTATTTATACAAAGGTTCCTATGACATATATGTATACATATGTGTATATACATTTATTTAATTTTGAGTTAAAATACATGTATTATGATAATCCTTAATGCTAGAGTTTTTGTTTGTGTGTGTGAGGGTTTTTTGTTTGTTTGTTTGTTTGTTTGCTTTGTTTTTTTTTTGTTTTTTTAGATAAAGTCATTTGAGACTGAATGCAATTAGGTAATCATTAGTTGTCAGGATCTATTTTTCTGGGGCCTCTGCATTTTCTACATTAAAGAGATCATTAATTTGTCAGGAGTTATGCAGTCTTTCTGTTTGTCATTGACATTCTATATTTGTTCATGATTTGGATTTGTTTTTGCTAGAGTGCTAACTAAACATCCCAGAAGCAAATGTTTGCACGCTGTTATTTTATGTTTGGGTCTTAAGCTTAAAAGCCCACAGTTACCCTGGAATCACTTTTACCTTCTCATGACTTATAATGGGATATTTAGGCCTCCTGTACACTGTGCTGTCTGGGTGGACAAGACACAGAATTTTTGTTCGCTGTCTAATTAATTGGTTAGTTATCTCTTCAGGGAGGAGGAATGCTTGGATGATTAGATGATTAGATGCCAAATATATAACGAACTTGACTACTAACACCTCTCCTCTCTGTCCCGGTGATGTTTCTGACTAGCTTCACGTCTATTAACCCATATTTGGCCAAGTTAACCATGTACACCCTATACTCTTGTTTTTTTCAAACTAGTATTTATGACACATTCACTAGTCTCTAGGTCATTTAACATTTTAATTGAGAATAGATAATATCTTTAAAGATACTCATCTCATAGAAAAATGTAACTATGTATTTTCATTTATTTAAAGAGTTTTATTTATTCTGAGGTTTTAAATATCTTCAAAGTTTTAATTTTTTCCTTCTGCTGGTACATGTTTGGGTTGAAGCTGTGGCAGATATATATATATATATATATGTGTGTGTGTGTGTGTGTGTGTGTGTGTGTATGATTTTGTTTTTCTCCTAAGGTCTTATAGCTGTAAATATTTTTTATTTTTTAATTATCTTGAAATTTCTCACTTTTTTGTATTCATTTATAGTTGTCAACTCTTTTAGTTGAAACCAGGGATTTTATTTACTTGATATATTCATTAAGTAGCCATCTTGATAACTCAATATTTATGACAAACCTATAATAATTTTGTTTCAAAATATATTACCTATGATTCTTTTCATTGCATTAAACCAAAAGAAACATTCTCTAATTTGTTAAATCTCAAGACCTTCTGAATCAGGGCCTGATGCTGAATGGGTTGCTTTTCCACCAAGAGCATATGCTACTTATTTGATGTGTTTTGTTCATTGCTAGTGCTAAGGAAATAGTCTATTTGTCTTGAAAAGAGCCTTCTTAGAAAAAAGACACAGTTAGGGTTGGCATGATGTAGTTTTGGGATCAGTGTTTACCTTTGATCAGGCTCTGTCTGTTGTCCCCCGCTCAGAGGCCAGAGCATTGTGGGCAGTGCACCCATTGGACTCTACTGAGAACCCTGCCCTCAGTGAATGACCAAGAAATTAGATTAGAAAACTTACCTGCCTCAACAGAGTATAGAGCAATGTGAAGGATGAGAATATCCTGTTCTTACAAGTAGAAAACAAGCTCAAAATTGAGTTTTGAGATTATTTCTGTAGTAATCATTTCCATTATACTACTTGAAAATGTTCTCATTATTTATCAGTCAACTTTGGTAATTTTTTTGTCTGCTAGGAAATAGTTCCCTTTACAAAAACTTCATTGTTAATGTAAAACTTAGAAATTATTTTTAATAATTCAAAATATTTTTTATAGTGAGCACTCCTTTCAACACTCACTTTCTATAGTCACGGATTTGCTTGCCTGATATCTTAACACCTTCATTAAAACTGTCAAAAATTTGTCTACACATTTTGTTATTTTAGAAATTAACTGTTGAGCAAGCCTAAAGAAGCAATTCTCCCTTGCTTAGTTTCTGATCTATCAATCTGATTAATCTTCATTTTCTTTCTTTTGACTTCCTGGCTTCTCCTTGAAAATCTATGGAGCTAAACATTTAAATAATTTATTTTCACCTTTCCTTGTTTAAAAATTAAAGTACCATGTCTACAAATTTCCCTTTGACTCCATCTCTGACAACCTGGCACAAACTTTCCATTATCATTCATTTTAAAGACCCTGAAGTGATTTGATTGCTTCTGAGTTGAGGTTATTTGTTAATCAGACACTCGGCCTTTGTTTAAACTCTTAAAGCCATGTTTAAAATTATTGCCTCAGCACCAGATAATATGGCATAATTTTGAGAATGCTTTACATCTGTGGAAACATATTTCAAAATTGACAAATAGATCTTCTTTCTCCAAATATATAGACATACTTTTTCTATCTCTTTCATTAAACAACTAAGATCTGCTGAAATTATATATGTGAAACAAACAGGAAAATTGAAAGTTAAAGCAAAACAGAGAAGTCATAGACCTTGGTGCCCAGGATGGTGCAGGCTGCCTCTCCTGGGTTCTATGTTAATCCCATTCATGTGGCAAATAGAAGTAAATGGACATGAAGAAGGCAGTCACTGAGAACCTTTCCTTGGCTCCCTTGGAAACAAATAAGCCCACCACCGACAGTCTCTTCTCTCTGTGCAAAGGATAAGAAAGCCGTACCGTTAGACATCCCCCACATCCCACTCCAACAAAACACACAGACAAATATTTACCCAGCAATAGTCCCAGATTCCCATCTTATTGGGCTGTACCCCGAAGTTCAGGGCCCTTCTGTGGGATGTTGCCTTTCAGCTCAAATATCCTCTTGAGAGTGTAAAAATAATTCGAAAATTTCCACAAAGGTTAGCTGAAACGTACCACTACCAGGGCTTGTGGAATGGCTCAGCAGGTGATATCACTGCCACCAAGCCTAGTGACCTGAGTTCAATCCCTGGAACCCACTGGTGGAAGGAGAGAACTCAGAGAATTGTTTCTACCAGTTATTCTCTGTCCTCCACATGTGTGCAATACACACACACAGACACACACACACAGACACACACAGACACACACAGACACACACACACACACACACACACACACACACACACACACACACACGAGAATAAATATAGCCATGAAAAAGATTTTGAAAAATTACTGCAAACTAGAATCTCATGTTTAGAAAGATATGTTTCCTGCACGGTGGAGAAGTTAAGATAGATTCAGATGAGAGAAAACTAAAAACTGGTTGTCAGCTGACGTATGATGTGACCTATGGCCACAGGAACGGCTATAAGCGGAAGGTTCAAGAAAGGCAAATATCTAGAATTAAAATGACTTGGAAAGAGTGAGCCCATAAGTAAACATAGCAGATATTATGTCTCTGCATGTTTTCAAATGTGAGAGACAGTTGACACACAGATCTTAATACTATCTAATAATGGGGCTGCAGGAACACAGAGCAAATACTCAGTGCCACTATGAATAGGAACAAGTATAGGGAGCCCAAAGGAGATCATTTCTACATGTTGATCTTACTAAAAATGTGACAACCTAGACTGTGATACATTCTGAACACATTTGGAGCAGTCACTCAAAAGCTATACAGAGAGATCCACTAAAATATATTACAGATTAATCAAATGAAATTCTGATAATCCCAGGGAAGCAGAAAAAGAAACCAGGCAAACCCCAAGGATACCAAATAAACTATAAATAAAAATATGAACACCAATATATTAGCAATATGTTAGTAATTGACAATTTGTTTAATAACTAATTTAAAAGTAATGAAAGACATTAACATAATGAATAAAAGACAACCCAACTGCAGTTCTATTGCATGAATCTCAATTTAAATATCAAGATATAGGTAGGTTGAAATTAAAAGGGTGTAAGAGATATACCACGTAAGAATGATTTAAAGGAATGAAGAATGGCTATATCATTAATAAAAAGTATTTTATAAGGAAGTAAATGACCAGAATAGAGGAGAGACATTAGAGACATGAAAGTCAATCCACCAGAGAGACTAAACAGTCCCAGGGGACCTCTAAGGACAGCTACAAAAAACAATGAACTAAGGAGGAATGCAAATGTCTTAGGATTTCTATTACTGTGATGGTTTAGACTATTATCATCATGGTAGGACATGGCAGTGTGCAGGCAGACATATTTCTGGAGCACAGAGGTCTATGTCTTGATTGACAAGTGACAAGAAGTAAACTGTCTCACTGATGTGGCTTGAACATATTTGAGACCTCAAAGCCTGCTTCCACAGTGACACACTTCCTCCAACAAGGCAATGCCTCTGAATAGTGCCACTCCCTAAGAGATTATTGTGGCCAGTTGCATTGAAACTACCACAATAGACAAACTTCTAAATCTATTTGGAAAGAAATCAAAGCATCTTTTTAAATAATTGTTGGAATAACCAGAGAAGACATCACAAGACTATATGAAAGAACTCAACAGCATTCCTGCCAAAAGAAGCTAATCAACCATTCTAGCCTCCAACAAGAACACACAAAGACTCTTCTGGTACCCTCCTCAAATCTCCATAATTTTAAAGTACTGAGAGCATGCTGGATGTGTTCTTTGACTACAGAGGAATCAGTTGATAAACCAACAACACCTAGATGACTTGAACTCCCAATAACATGCAAACAAAGTACTAGACCATACCATATGCCTCTGACACAAATGATAGATGAAGTTAAAGTAGCCAATTAAAAATGGAAAGAAAGCTCTAACCACAGAACCTGTGGGACACAGCTTAAACCATGGTAGATTGGAAAATGAATTGTTCACAGTACGCATCTCAGCAAAGAAGAAAAATGTGATATCTTAAATATTAGAAAAAGATAAAAAATAAGCAGCTCAAAGAAAATAAAAGAAGGGAGTAATAAGAGAAAATAGAAATCAATAAAATTTGGAGTAGAAAAAGAATCAATGAAACATAGTTATTGTTAAAACAACAAAAAACCCCCCCAACACATTGGCACAAAAAACCAAGCAAATAAAACAACTGAGCAAGCCACAGACCTCATGCACATATGTCATCAGAAACATGAATGAATGCTTATCAAATTATTTCAAATTTGGCCGACAAGATGGCTCAGCAGTTAGGAGCACTGACTGCTCTTCTAGCTGACCCAGGCTTAATTCCAGCATCACATGGAGGCTAATGAGCATACGTAACTCTAGTTCTAGGCTAAACTCCAGTATCTGCCTTCTTCTTCTGGTCTCAATGGCCACTGCATACACATGGTGCACAGACAGGCACTCAGAGAAAACACCCAAACACATAAAAGTAAATAGATGTTAAAAAATAACAACAACAACAACAAAATTCTTTTAAGCAAAATTCAGGCATGAGGCTGGAGAGGTCATTAACAAGGAGGTTTGCTTCTTGTTCAGAGGACCTGGGTTTAGTTCCAGTCACTGACATCAGGGAGTTCACATCAGATTGCCCATAAGTCCAGCTCCAAGGGATTCAGTGCTCTCTTCTGGGCCACTGTAGTTCCCTGTATTCATGAGTAAATGCCTCCCTATCTTATATACATAATTAAAAATATTAAAAGAAACATAAATTCCATCCTTTGTAAAGTGAGTTTTATTGCAGGAATGCGAGATTTGTTTAATATTTATTTTTTAAAAAAGTAAAACAACAACCACCACAAAAAAATCCAATGGGTGTACGTGGAATGACCATGTGACCATATCAACTGAGACAAACACATGACAAATCTTAAGAACTCCTATTGATACATTCCTCAGTAAGCTGGGGCTAGAGGTCAAGGTCGGTGCTCTCTGTTTGACAAACCTCTTAAGATGACAGTGGTGTCACTGGTGGTGTCTTCAGTGATAGCAGAGTGGGTGCTTTTCATTATGGTGAGGAAAGAAAAAGGAAGCTCCGTCTCATCACTGCTGTCCAGCTCAGTGTGAGACGGTCACTGTGAAGGAAAGGAGGATAAACAAGCCAAGTCCCAACAAAACAGGGAGGCAGATCTGGAGCTGTCTGTGGACCACGTGACGCTGCACAAATTCATTAGATACCAACTCAGAGGGGAAGGATAGCCATACTTACCATGTAGTTTTTATATACTAAGAAAGGAAATTTAGAAACCAAAATAATTCACCCTACTAGGAATAATGTCTTCTAAGCAGTCAAATGTGCAGGCATCATTTTTTTTTTAACATGAGGACAGTATTGTTTGCTGAAAATGAGAAAAACTAAAAACATAAAAAGCAAAGACTTAAGTCAATGAAGAGAATCATTGTTCAAGAATTGGAAAAAGCAACTTAGAAAAGATACCACTCTCCTCCCAAACTAATGTTCATATTGGACTCAATTCCTGTCAAAAATTCATCAGGAATTTGGACAGCTATTCTAAGGTTTACATGGATGGGTTTTAGGCATGGGCAACAAAAACAACACTGATAATGAATAAAGAGCAAGAATGTTCTACCTGGACCCAGGGCTCACTGCCTGGGGAAGAGCAGTGGGGTGTGTAGAAAGAGGTTTCTCGCCTAGTCTAGTCCCAAGGTCGAACCTATCCGCTGATGCTTAGCCCCCTAAAAATGACTCAGACGCTTATATTAATCACATTCTGCTTGGCCTAAGGCTCAGGCATTTTGCTAGCTAGCTCTTATATCTTAATTTAATTCATTTTTATTCATCTGTCTCGTCACGTGGCCTGTGGCTTACCTGTGCTATTTTTACATGTTGATTCTTGGGCAGGTGGATGGTGTCTCTCTGACTCCACCCTCTTCTTCATATCTTTGCTTGAATTTCCCACCTACTTCTAAGATGCTCTGCCATAAGCCAAGACAGTTGCTTTATTAACAAATGATATTCACACCATACAGAAAGACATCCCACATCAGGGTAGAGGGAAAGGGGTAAAAGGGACCTGGGCTAGATGGGCAGGGAGCGATCACTCACACAAGGAGGGCCAGCTGATTCTCACAAAGACTGGAAACAGGAAGAAGAGCCCTTTAATCCCACTTTACCTGAAGGTAACTCTGAGTAAGCCAGGTTTAAGAACAGAAGGTTAAATTATAAAGCTCTTTTTCTTGTTTTTCCCCCACCCTCCAAATAAAACATAGGACACTATTTTCAGGAGAGACCCATAATCCATCAGATTATTTGTCCTGAGGGAGCGTTTAGAGAGAGGGGACAGGATCTTTGCGGACACTTACAAAAAGCTGCAGGGGAAAGGGGATGTGGAAGAATTGAGGGAAAGGACCATTGGGTTCAAATGCTGCCTAAGCAGAACCAGCAGCAGTGGTAAGATACTGGAGCGCCACACTGGGGTAGTTTCTTTCAATCTAATCTTTTTACTAATGTCACATGTAAGGACAGGGCTAGAGAGAGGTCTCAGCAGTCACAGGTGCTGTTCACTGGGGATCTGAGTTCAAGTCCTGGATTCTGCAAGGTAGCTAGCAGGACAGAACTAATTCTCCAAGTTGTGCCCTGAGCACGACATATGTGCTCTGACAAGAGTCTGCCTGTGCCCCCCCCCACACTTTAAAGAGAAATTGTTTGAATATTGACTCACTTGCTGGCTTGCATATTCTTCACCTTCTATCTGGGGCTTTGTGAGGTAAAGAGTGTGGCCAGGGTCACACAGTTTGGAGTTTGACACTGGCTGTGGACCCAGAGCCCTTGCACCGTAAGGAGTACTGTGTGGAAGGTGAAGGGCAGTCTTTGGAGGGTGCCCACATTAGTCTTTCAGTTCTTTTTCCTGGCTGCCAAAGTGCAGCTCACATCATGAATAGTGATCCTTTCTCCCTGACCTTACAGAAGCAATTTTTGTCATACCTGGCTAGGACTTCTGTGGGGACCACCTGGTCCATTTTTTTTTGTCCTCTTTATTATCTCTTACCCAAATCTGCTGCTCACAAGGATAGAAAACCTGAAACACAAAACTGTGTGTCACCATACTCCAAACAGAGTTTTCCAGAAGGGTGTTAATGAACCCCATTCTATCTGTTGAGTCTTGTGGCAACTCAATCCCAAATTTATTTTTATATTACCTCTGGTTGGAATGATGGTCCCTGACACTGGCAACTTCTGATTCACATTTATTTTCAGTTTTTCATTTTTTACTCTCCCCCCCCCCCATTTCTGCTGTTTTCACACTGAATGCTCAACTCCACCAAGGAGGATCCTGGGCTCATAGAATCCCACAAGTGTGAAAGACTGCTAATACAGACACCCTGCCATGCCTGGAATTTGCATAGTTGTTTATTTGCTTGCTTTGGTGAGGGGTCATTTCACTACGGACCTCAGGTCTGGCAAACACCAGCTCATGGACACGACATGCACCACTGACATATCTGCAGTTAAATATTTATGATGCCCCACATGAACACAGGGTTTTCATATAAAGCAATGGCCGGTGTTGTCATGCTGAGGCTTCATCCCACAGAAAACACTGAGCAAGGCATTATTATAGCTACCCTGTGACAGATGTCAGCCCAGAGACTAGGAACAACAAATGACTGTATGGTGGGTAAGGAAGCCTGAAGTCCAGCATCCTACGGCCATGGCATTTCTTGAAATAGGCTTGAATGCCATGCTGAAATCCTTTTACCATGGGTGTCTGTTCCAAGAGGATGAGGTTGATGAGCAGGAAGGGATTCAATGGGGAGACTGTGGTGGAATAGAATGGGCCAAGGAGAAAGGGAAGTGTGTTCCTCTTTCTATGTTTCTGGATTGTATTTCAGACTTTCAATGTGTTCATATCTTATTACTGGGTGTCCTTTAAAGGGCAATCATGCAACCTTTGGAGTTCTCCTTCCCCTTCTCTTCAGCTTATGTGCAATTTCTGTTGAGGGAATTTAACATGGAAGGTCACGTACCAAAATGATGAATGGGGCATTCAGAATTTGGTCCATGACCAAAGGCTGGCACAAGCCTAGGGAAATAGAAAATGGGTGGAAGTTACATTTCAGTCCCAAAGTTGCCCTTCCCAAAATCCATTAAGGCTACTGATCTCAACACACACTCCCCTCTAGCCTTATGCTCACTTACAGAGAAAGCAAAGCTCTTTGGACAGAGTTGGTAGTTGTGATTAATTTAGTTAAAACTACAAACTATATCACCAGATTCCAAGGACACCTGCATATTACTAGAATTCACATGAAAGCTATACCTTGGCTTGAAATAGACATGATCTGAGTATTTTATGCAGAAGAAAGTTTCTAACAGAAATGCATCCTTATGGATACAGCTCCCTTGGGTATATTAATGTATTCATTAAACAAACACTTAGATATGTGGTGATATATATTTAATAAATATAGTCTGGAATATCAGAGGAGAATCAACCACTGAGTCAAGCCATGAAGATCAGGGAGTGGTGACCCACACCTTTAATCCAAGCTTTATGAATGTTAAAAGAAGTAAGATAGCTGGACAGAAGGAGAGAAGGGAAATTTTCAGCTTTCCTGACTTCCTTGGTGGGTGGAGGAGAGAGAGGCTTGGAATAGGAGGATTTCATGGAGACATACTTGAGGGTTTGGTGGGTGAGAAGTGGCTGTGGTTTGTTTCTCTGATCTCTCATATTCCAGCTTTCACCAATAATTGGCTCCAGGTTATTATATGCCAAATAGAATCCATGCAATATCAATGTTTCCTTCTTATTTTTTAAAATCATGTAACAGGTACTTTAGTAAACTACAAGGACCCAAAGTAGGGTGATAAATTCTTATAGATAAAGAGTTTGTAATTTGATGGTATAGTACAATACTTTAGAAATTATAGTTTATTGCAGAAGATATTGAAAAGCTAAGAATATACAAAATGCCTTATAGCTAATGAAAGGTAGATATTTGAGAAAAACGGTTTTTTAATTTTATTTATTTTTTATTTTATTTTTTTTACCTTCTTTATTTTGTATTTATCAAAAAAATAGTAAAAGGAATTTAAAATGCGGAAGAGTTAACAATAACTATACAGAGGATAAGAATCATAAGCATGGCTTATCAAGGGTAGAAATGCAAATAAGATTGCTACACATACATTTTCTTTGTGTTCAGCTTTCCCTCTGAATTTTTTTTTCCATCCCTGTATATCCTTATTCAAGGTCTCTTCCCCCTCCCACCACATCTGGTCATTTTTCTTCTCTGCAACTCCCCATCCCCTCCCTTGGCAGGGAGCAGACAGTCCTATGGTCCCACTGACCCAATAATGCTTGGATCAGTCTTCACTCCCGGCCAAA
>PVIH01016134.1:0-46853 GCA_004025045.1 Sigmodon hispidus | reverse complement strand
ATTTTGTATTTATCAAGAAAAACAGTAAAATGAATTTAAAATGCTGAGAAGTTAACAATAACTATAAAGAAGATAAAAATCATAAGCATGACTTATCAAGGGTGATAATGCAAATAAGATTGCTACACATATATTTACTTTGTGTTCAGCTTTCCCTCTGAATTTTTTTCCATCCCTGTATATCCTTATTCAAGGTCCCTTCCCCCTCCCACCACATCAGGTCATTTTTTTCTTCTCCGCAACTCCCCATCCCCTCCCTGTGCAGGGAGCAGACAGTCCTATGGTCCCACTGACCCAATAATGCTTGGATCAGTCTTCATTCCTGGCAAATCCAGTTTTGTCCCCCCTCCCTCAAGAGTGAGTCAGGTGTTCTTCTAGGTGGAGTGGGATCCGAAGGGTCAGTCCAGGGTGTCTCTGATCCCAAGATGTTCAGTGGTTGTGGTTTGCAGCTTGGGCATGCTTGGCTTTTTTTCTTGTTTGTTTGTTTAGAGACCACTAATGAGTGAGTACATCCCCTGCTTATCTTTCTGAGATTGTGATACTTCGTTCAGGAGGATATTCTCCAAATCCATCCATTTGCCTGCGAATTTTAGGATATCATTTTTTCTTACTGCTGAGTAGTATTCCATTGTGTAGATGTACCACAGTTTGTTAATTCATTCTTCAGTTGAGGGACACCTAGGTTGTTTCCGAACATTTGTTTTCTAATTGATGATGAGAATCAGGAAAATGGAGAATTCCCAGGGGCACAATGCCCTCTCTCCACCAGCAGACATCTTCCTTCTCTGTGGTTTTTCTATCCTCTTTTTAAACTTTAAAGACACAAATTGTAAATTTCATATTTCATTCCATATCATCATTTCCTAGTGAAGGCTAGGTGGCACATAGATTTACCTTGTTGCAGTTATCTTAGTCTTCTTCTGTCACACGCCTAGAATACTTTACCACAACAACATGATAGTGAGATCTTTCATGACACGTGCCTGAAAGAATTGTATTTTTCTCAGTAAATTTCAAAATGAAGACATCAAGAAAAAAATAACCAGGTTTTTGTTTTCATTCAACAAGTGTTTCAGGTATGTATACCTGTGCTCACCGTCTCTTTTCTGTTTCCATTGGCAGGTGATAAAGGATGCCATTGTTGAGAGTATTGAATACAGAAGACAGAACCCATCTCGTTGCTCTGTTTCCCTGAGTAATGTTGAAGCAAGAAAATTCTTCAACAAGGAGTTTCTAAGTAAACCCACGGTGTAGTCATGTGCTGGAAAGATCCAGCCATTTACATTCTATGATGATTGGAGTCAAGAACACATTAGAGGTCATCTTATTGAGCATAAAAGACTGGCTAGTACTCAGACGTGCAGCCATTTAGCAGTGTGTTAGGTGGAAAATGGTGTTGGTTATGTAATTCTTAGCAAGAGTTTCTGTCAGTATGAATTTTCTGACATAAGCATAGGGATATATACTGTATTTTAAACATTCCTCACCAACATTTTTTACTTGTACTTTTATATATATATATATAAATGTGGTTTTCTTTTAAAAAATATTTAATAGTTCAGCTCAGTAAGCAACGGCTTCCCGTTGTGTGTGAATGTTATTCACAAACTAGATTCTTTTTCATGCCATGATACAACACTATTTTTATTTAAATATATACACGTATAAAATAAATACTTTGATGTACAAATTACCGTGAGAGACCTGAGTCTGTCTTTCTACTGTATTTTAAATATATTTTTGTATGTGCTGTATATGATGTGTGTGGGTGTATGTGTTTATGTGTGTGTGATTGCAGATGGGTTCTTACTATATGTGTATGTGGAGGTCAGAGGACAATAGTGTTAGTTTTTGCTTTCCATGTTGTTTGAGACAGGGTTTCTTTGCTGTTTGTGTATATGTATGCTAGGCAGCTACACCTGAGTTTCCAGGGCCTGACCTGTCTCTGCCTTGAATCTTACGATAGGCTGCTGAGTTTACAGATGCACACTGCCAAGGTTGGTTTCACATGGAGACCCAAACGCACCTCTTTACGCTTACATAGTGAACACCATACCCTCTGAATCATCTCCCTGGCACTTGTCATTCATTCAAGGAAATATTTTACTTTTAATATAAAAGGTATTCAGATTTACTAATTTCAAACTATGCAAATATAAAAATTTTAATATTCAATATTTATTTTTAATTTGTTTGTGTGTGTTTTTCTGTGTGTGTATCTATGTAAATGTGTGTGTGTCTATGTGTGTGTGTGTGGGGGGGTGTGTCCAGGTGCCCACAGATGCCAAAAGTGTTGGATCCCATGCAGCCGGAGTTACCAGTGGTTGTGAGCCACATAACATGAACAGTAGAAATTAAACTTGGATCCTCTGTATGAGCAGTATGTGTTTCAACTCTTAAAACCCTGTGAAACTTACATTTTAATTATTTTTGTCTTCAAAGCAAAAGTGTATATAATTTATTCAGTAAGTGGCATTAATTTGTTTTAATTTGTAGGAAACTGTGTAAAAACTTCTAATGTAATACTTTACTATGTTGATGTTATCCTGGTTTTACGCAGTCAGAATAGCTGAACCGAGGGCAGTGGTGAGGGCTATGTCTTATAGTTCAACATTTCTTTGTCCTACTTGGCCTGTCCTGCAGCCACATATAAAATAATTAACTCAGAGACTTAATATTATAGTAAATGCTGGGCCAGTAGTTCAGGCATATTACTGACTAGTTTTTACACTTAAATTAGCCCATAATTCTTATCTTTGTTAAGCCAGTACACTGGTACCTTTTCTCAGAGTAGCATTCTTAACTTACTTTCTCTGTGTCTCGCTGGTGTCTATGTTCTCTGCCTTTCCCCTTCCCAGAATTGTCCTAGTCTGGTTACCTCGCCTCTACTTCCTGCCTCTACTTGCTAATCAGCAATTTATTAAACCAATATATTGAAAAATATTTATGGTGTAGAAAAGTATTATCCCCAGTGTCTGACTTAAGTCTGTGCCAAGGGACAGTCTGTACTGTTAGCCCCTGGTTTCAGGAACAGCTGGACAGCTGTGCTTCAAAGATCACATTCCAAATGTAAAGTCTACTTCCTCTGCCCTGTGTGAATTTTTCTCTGAGTTAAGTTTAAGCTCTGTTATTTTGTTTTATAATTCTCTTCCTTTCATAGTCTTCCCTATGACCAAAGGCAAAAAGTAGTTAAGAAAAAACTGAGGTATTGATAGTTTTTAAAACTTGATTTATGCAAAAGACCTACCATACCTTGTTGGCATGCTGCAGGATCTGGGAGATATAATGCTGACTAATACTAGAAAAAGTACCTGCCTTGTGAATGCAAGAGATGTATTAGCTACTTTTCTTATCACTAAGCAAAATATCTGCTGTTTATAAACAGTTTAAAAATGAAGGATTGAATTAAACTCTTGGTCACTTGTTGGGTTCTTAGAATATCATGGAGTCAGGAGCATGTCTACCAGAAGGGCTTTCACCTCATGGCACACAGGTAATAGGAAGGCTTTCTGTACATGATTTAGTCCCTAAGGAAACACTTCCAGTGACCTAGTTAATCCATACAGTCTTTTCCTCCTAACATTTCCAGAACCTCCAAAAAATAGTACCATCAGCTGGAAATCATCCTTATATGTGAGCTTTTTTGAGGGATGCTTTGAATCTGGACTATAATTAGTTTTTTAAACCAACAATAAACAAGCGAAGTATGTTAGTGAGTGATACATAAAGAATGGAACAGAGATGATAGATGTTGGACTTGTGTGAGCCTTGGACATTTACAATGTAAAAGTGATATGAAAGCACAGAAGTGTCCTGTGAGCATCCATGGAAGAGCATCCCTGAAGGGGATTGAGCATAAGGGGGTTGAGCACAGGCCAGTACACTGTGGTGAAACCTCACATGAGCTTCAGAAAACCAGGAAGGGACTTCAGGCCTCGCATAGAAAGTATTTGTTCAAAACTTGACAATACTGTTTATTTTTAATAAATTTTGTGGTGTGTAGATCACCTCAAGGCAATACTGTTTTTATATTTCATTTATTCTTCCAAGTAACTCTGAAGAAACAAAATCAGATAGTTATTAAACTTACCTAAAATTCCTTGAGGTGATGTCTTAACTGGGGTCCTCTGCCTTGTGGCTTTTATGTCACAATCTATAGATGTGAATAAGATGAATATGTGAAAGATACTGTATGTGAATCTGGAACCATACATATATACTTATTCATATACTTTTACTTAACTACAGTAACTAATGTAGCTTTGACAGTTTGTTCATTTATATATTTCCTAGAAAGTCTATTTTATAAAGAAAAATGACACATTTTTATAAGAATAATTGTATACTAGGATAAGTGAGATGCTAGTCAAAACTATCAACTTTGGCGGTGATAATCAGAAATCTCAATACCTGCTAAAATGTCACAAAATTATACAGCCTCACTTCCAAGGTCATCTTGCCTGAGATGCACAACCAGAATCTAGTCACACTCCAAGTACAAGACAAACCCAAACTAGGGAAAATGCAGAGGTTAATTAACTGTCAGAGCTATAATAGAGTCAAAAGAAAGTTGAAGAACTTTTTTTTTTATTTTTAAAATTCAAGAGATGTGACAGCTAAAAACCATGTGTCTCTGAACTACATTCTTCCTACTAATGATGTCAATGGCATAGTCACTGGGACCTGAAAGGGCCAGAGGCTGTGATCATAGTCGTGGATTACAGCTAACAACCTGATGTTAAAAATATGTTTGAGACAGCGTCTCTCTGTGTAGCCCAGGTTACCCTCAAATTAACACTGAAGCCATGGCTCATCTTGCAGTTGTAATTCTCCTGCCTCTGCCTCTGCCCTGGGAGGATTACCAGAGTATGCCATCATACTCAGTTCCATATCCTCACTTTGGTAGTTGTCTTGCAGCTTTGTACCAGATTATTCTCATTTTAATAGATATACATTATCTAGAAGGCAGGACCTGGGGTTAGCAACATGTTTCTGAAAGAAAAAAAAGGGCGTTGATGAAATGATAGTTCAAAAATATCACAAATGGTTTAAAAGGTGAGCAACAGATTTCAGTCAGAGGATTCTCTCAAAATTATAAGGGATTTACAACAGTGTTTCTTTTGTTCATTTTAATAGTTTCTTCTTTAACCACTATATGTGATCAATGTAAATTATAATCTTCTATATTGAAAACAACTCAAGAAATGAACCATTGAGCAACATTTCCACAGAATTTCTCTTCATTATTTTTCAATACTTTTTCTAATAACTCAAGGTATTTTATGATAGCCTAGAAGTTTTATAAATATTTACAAATCCTATTATTGTCACCCTTGGCCATCTGTGTATAGAAACAAAATATAAAATGTCAAACAATAAGTGAATGACAAAATAAATTAAAAAATTAAAACAAGTGGGAAAATTTTCTTTTCTTTTATTTTTGGTTGAGCTCTAAACAGAGCAGGTTATGTTTATGGGAATTTATTGCTGTGGGATAATGCTCTTGTACCTGTGAAGATTTGTCACTTGTATTGGTATAATAAAATGCTGATTGGTCAGTAGCCAGGCAGGAAGAGTAGGTGGTACAACCAGACGAGAAGAGTTCTGGAAAGAAGAAAGAGAGAGACACAGTTGCTAGCCAGACCAAAGGAGGCAAGATGATTCTGTGGGACTGAGAAAAGGTACCAAGCCAAATGACTAAGCAGAGATAAGAATTTTGGGTTAAATTAAGCAAAGAGCTAGTTAGTAATAAGCCTGAACTACTGGCTGAGCATTTATAAGTAATATTAAGCCTCTGAGTCAATTATTTGGGAAGTGGCTGTTGGGTAGTTGAGAATTTCTGGTTCAACAGAAACTTCCAAGTACAGTTTATTGTTTCTCATATATGTCAGATGCCATGTTTGGCATGAATAACTAGTATCCCTCCAGATCCTCTTTTTTAAGCTGTAGTACCCATCTTCCAGGTCCCCATGATAGTCACTTCATTTCTCTGAGAATTTCTTTGACTGGATAACATTGGCTTGGGTGCTTATGACATCGTTCTTAGAGACCTACAACCATGATTAACTTACATGGGGTATATAAGCCACTGTATCTCAAGATGGGGCCATTCCTTGATGTCTTTCATGGTCCAGAATTCTGAGTAAAGACTTCAATCAATCTGCCTCTTTGACCTATATCTCTTTTTATTTTCTTTTATTCCCCCGTTAATAAAGTATATATTCTTTTTAACACATTACTCAATCAAGGTCCTTCAGTTTGGTTTATTTTTTTTTTCCAAGAGAATTTGGTCTAAGATGGACCAGAGCTCATGAGATTGAATATTGTGTGAAATAGTTTACAACCTTGTGAACTTGTGAAAGGGAAAGAAAAGAAATAATGTAGCTCATGAAGTAACAAATGACAAACACATTGCTGTTGTAGATTGTTCTTTAAAGCTAGGTAATATGAGGAATTTTCATGACTCCTCAGCCTTTAGGCTGAATATTTAAAAGATAAACAGAATTGCAAATGGGATTTAGGAGACAGATTATTTCTCTTCCAAATTGAGCTTATTTCTTCCTTTTGGATTCTACATCTTTCAGTGCATTTTAACATTACTTCAGGGATTTGGGGCACTGATTCACTGACATATCAGTTTAAGAAACTCTAAAACTTAGTATTCTTCAAAGTGAATTGTACATATGCTGCAGCAAGCCCAATGTAATCAGATGAAACAGAATAAAAGAAACAGGGAATTCAGCACTGATATCCAACAACCTGAATGTGAACTGACAGAGGATGCACAGCTCTACATCTGAAGGTACAGTTCATCTATACAGCCTAAGGAAAAAGGCCTTTCCTGACCCTTGTGATCAAATACCTGAGAAGAATACATTTTCGTTCATGGCTTGAGAGGACATAGCCCATAAGAGTGAGAAGGCAAGATGATGTGTGCCTCCGTGGTTTGCAATCATGTTGATGGTTCAGAAAGTAGTGACAAGTCCCCCAACAGCCCACTTTCTTTAATAAGCCTTCACTTCAGAAGTGTCCCATTCCCACCTCTGCATCCAATGCACTACCATCTGGGAACCAAGTACTTAAACACTAGAACCTACTGGAGATATTTCACATAAAGCATATCTGAGAGCTAGAAGCAAGCTTAGAAAATTTTAATAAAATTATTCTGTGAAATGTTTCTAAGCAATTTTTTTTAACACAGAGGTGATGCCATTGTAATAGTCATCTCTGAATAGCTTGGTTTGAAGACATACTCTTCATGTTACCTCTCTCTCTTTCACAATTTCTGGCAGGCATGGCCTTTGAATCATATTCTGTTCAGTGATGAATCTGGACATACTTTCATTTTTTCCTCAGTTTCACAGGTCAGTCACACAAATAGATCAGAATTGAGCTGGGTTGAAAATCACTCTTTGGTCTCTGTGACAGTGGAATTTGACATGATTCAGCTCCAAATAAGAAAAATTTCCCTATTGGTTGGACTTGTTCAAAAGTAAAATAAAGCTCATGCTTAATTCCTTATAGGATGTGACTTCAAGGGATCCATTTATTTGGTGAGCAGTAAGGCACAGGTTAGGTGATTTCCTGGTACTTTCCAACTAAATATGAAATTCTTCAGTTCTGTTTGTATTTTAAAGAGGATGTCTGTTAACACATAGGAACAGATCTATGAGGGTGGTGTTTCAACTTAAGCCATTGGTCAGGGAGTGAGCTGTTTTAGTTAGATCCCACCCTTTACCTACTGGCTAAAAACCATTATAAAAATTACAACTGCAATTTGAATACAACACCTGCTCTGATCTAAAGAGCTTTTTAGTAACCATGACTACACAAAATATTTTAGACTAAGTTGATTTTTGTGTTTTCATACTGAGCAAGGGCATGAAGAAGGTAATAAATAAAATGCCCTCATATTGAAAATAAAGTTTTAATATCTAATGACTGAGGAGGTCCCTCACCTCCCCTGCCTGCTCAACTTCTGGCTGATTTCTTTCACCCCTAAACTGTCTCTGTGCTTCTTACCATATTCTGATCAGCAACTGCACTCCAGTCACTCATAATTCGCTCATTTGACCTTTCTCTTCTGGCTCATTCTTTGAGAGACAGCGTTGTGCTGCTGTCCTCCAGGGTTTGAGGCTTCAGATGCCCCCTCTGCTGAACTGAACATGACTCCGTCTACTTCCGTCACTGTGAGGGTATAAGAATTTGTGCTCTTATCAATGAACTGATAGTAACTAAATACACTTTTTTTGACCATACAAATACCAGATACAGGAAACCTGGCTACCTTCACAATTATGATTGTGTATCAGAAGTAATACCAGAAGACAGTATGGGCAATGTAGGTATCTCTGATTAAAAGAGTAAGAGTGTAATGTCAGCAATGTAGGTATTTTTGAAAGTATTTCTCAAAAACCATACATTAAAGTTCTTTGAAGTAAAAAAACAAAAAAAAAAAAGTAAAAGAATTTGTGCTCTACATTTCCACACAGGAAATGATAAACCCATCCTTTCTAACAGTTAATGAATCTGTGTGCTCACTCACAAACTTCCTACTTTAGGCACTAGCAATTTTGTAATACTACAGGCACCATGTTGGACTAAGTTTATAAGCACATCCAAGGACAAAGTAATACAATTTATTAGCTCTTGGGAATTCATGACATGACTCTATTATAATGCAGAGGAAAAATATTACCGATGGTTGATGGCCACAGTGTGGCAGAACAGTCTTCCCTTGCAGAAGTCATTGTAGCATTTACCAATCCTCAATCCAGCTTCAAAACCACTCTCAAAATATCTTTTCAGTCACGCAGATGTCATAGCCAGTGTGATGGATCAGTTGGCAAAAGCACTGATCCAGCATGTCTGACAAGTTGAGTTTGAATCCTGGAATTCATGGCGGAAGGACAGAGGAGGCTTAGGAAACTTGCAAGTTTCAGAGCTGTGAGTGTATCCTCGGGGTAGAGTACCTACCAAAGTAAAGGTTCTTGATTTACTCCCCAGGAACAAACACAAGATTTTTTTAAAATGATAATTTGCTGGCTATTCATTTATTTGAAAGTTCTTAGTGGATACTCATTCACTTAGAAAAAGCCCAAAGTCCAAGGAGATACATTGGTTTGCAGCTGTCTATGCTCTGCTGTTTTACTGCGCTCCGTTCCCGCCTTACCACATCACTCCCAGACCCTCTTGCGTTTTGCACTCTAGCTCATCACCCTACGTTATTTTCTCATAACTTCTGCCTTTGCTTTTGTTGGTTTCTCCATCGGCAGTGCACCCCCGTTCCATTGCCCTGAAGATGCACCTTTATATAAAGACTCTCTCCATCAGTTCTAGAATCTTCCTTGCTGTGTTTCCTTGCTTTCCCATCCAAGACAGGACTGGGCACACCAGCTATAACATTGCTTTTTGTTGTTGTTGTTAATTAAATGAGAGAAGATTTTGAAAAGCATTTAAAATTAGCTGTCTGATGTGTTTGGTACAGAAACAAAAAGGATGCTGGTCTCATTCGTTGCCATGGTATCCTTCAAGTTTGTGGAGAGAGAGTAAATGACCAAGCTTCAGAGTCTTCTCTGATGTTAAACTTTATTTTTTTTTTTTTATTTCCTGCAAGAAATGCTGCTCTTTGTTGAATACTCATTATTTTTAAGTGGCAGGAACCTCATCCCACACAACTGGGTTCCCAATCCAGTCACGGTGGCTTTGCTAGAGCTCAGCTGGTCTGCTCAGCTTCACCACCAAAGGCGGTGTACAGCCAGCGTCTGTGCCTTTCAAGATGTTTAAAACTCGGAGTTCTCCCAACATTCAACATACTCAGGGCCTAATTCATCAAAATGAGTTATTGGCAACACAATGAATGTTCTTTGTGTGAATTATAGCAGCCCTTATTAATTGCCTGAAATCTGCAAACCTGCAGGAAACATTTGCAATAAATTGATTTTTTTTCCCAGACATTGCCTTAGTAATAAATAAATCCTTCTGGTGATTAATAAGTATCCCTTTTGATTTTGTTCCTTTTTAATTAAAAAGCATGAAGACAATCAAGAGGAATCCTAAAACCAAATCTGGCAAAATACAACAGTAAGCACCCAAAACAGGCCTGGGTGGGGCCTCGTCTGTAATCACTATTGTTGGGACCATCTGAGTTGCAAATGACAGAAATAGAATTCAGATAAGCAGGCAAAGAAGACACTTTTGAGTTTATGTGACTAGTAATACCCAGTCTCTGGTTTGATCAGAAAAGAATGTAATGCATGCCATCAATATCCCTTCCTTTCTCTCCTCTGGGGATCCTTCCTTGGAATCTTTCCAGCAAGCTTCTTTCTGTTCACAAAGAACTAATCATTCACATGTTTTTAAATAAATTCTATGCTTTGTGGACCTAGACAAAGATTTTCTCTTCACATATGGCCTTTTTGTATACAAGGCCCTACAATGTATACTGTCTTCTAGATACACCCACTTATAAGTAGAGTAGATGTTGGGGTGAAGGGCAAGTAGTTTTCCTGAGTACCTACTGTGTGAAAAGTATTGTCCACAGAACTAGTGATGAGATGTATGAAAAAGAAATGAATTCTCTCAAGTGTTAAAATATACATGAAAGATTTTAGCACTGGAAGATGCCATATAAACTATTTGACCAACAAATTTTCAATAATAATTTTATATTAAAAATCACTCTTTGAAAACTGTTCATCAGAATACAGCAATAGTGGTGTTTGCAGGTATTTAATGAGAGAGTTCAGGCAAGGGTGTTTTTAAATTGCCAATAGGTGAGCAGTAATAACATCCAGGTCTATGGATTGTGTTAAGACTTCTTGTTTATGCTACAGAAAAATTCAAAGTCAAAAATAAGACTACTGAGCTCAGAGACAAATATATTCTAAGAACAAATATATTCTGTAGCAGTTAGGCAAGATCGGGCACATAAATGTGATTCAGATCTGGGAACGTGGCATAGTTGGTAGAGTGCTTGCCTTGCATGCAGAAAGCTGGGTTTCAACACCTGTGCTGTATAAACTAAGCATGGTGAAATGTACTTTCATTCCTAGAGGTAGAGGCACAGCGATAAAACATTTAAGGTTAGCCTTAGCTACATGGTGAGTTTCAAGACAGCCTAATCTTTACCAGGCCCTGCAGACACAACAACAAAGATCTCCTGGAAGAAATATGATTTCTTTTCCTTCCCCAGGCTTCACAGCATATCCAAGACCCTTCAGTTCTCTAGACTGAGCTCTATATGAACTTCAAGGTCTTTTTAAGCCTCAAAAACCAGATGATTCTGGATTCCTTCTCAAAATCATTAATTTTCAAACTTTCTAACATTCAATGCTGACAGAATGAATGATGCAAAGAGTAAAAAATTAAATAGTAGAATAATAATTTACATTATTCAAATTATAGAAGGACATTGTAAATAACTTTATTTAAAAAGAGACAAAAGTCTTATTCTTTTATGACTCATATGTCAATATTTGTAAATCTCATTAAGTGACTTTGAAAATACCTAGTGATACAGAGTAATGATTTATTTCCTAGCCTGTGTGATCTGTGATTAGATTAACATCTTTCTAATCAGTAAACATTTTCTAAGTGCAATTGGCATAACCTTGGCAGCCAGTGGGACAAATTTTTGAAAAGAAAGAACCCTAAGTGTTTCTGACTTGAGCTAGTTAGCATCGGTACTTTTTGATTTAATAACAATGACAGCAGCAGCACCACCACCATCAACAACAAAATCCACCTAAATGTTACCACAGAAGAATTGGTTTTGTGTCATTTATGCTTACGAATGCAAAATACTCATAAGAAGAACAGTAGCTGTAGCTAACATTAGTGGATCATGATAGTATATGCATAGTGATTACTATATGGGAGCCACTTTCCTGGGTACTTTGCATCTTGATTTGTTTTAATTCTCAGTAGCCCTGTGAAATGCTGCTGCTGTTAATCTGTCTTGCAGATGGGAACAGAGGTGACTTGTGGAAAGAAACTTCTGCTCAACATTGCATCCTTGAGAATTGCCCATTTCCTCTCCATCAGAGAGCCAACACAGTTTTTGCTCCTGTACAGACCCCCCCAGGGTCCTTCTGTTCTTTTCTACCACCCTCAAAATGTGGGAGGTCTCCATAGAAACTTATTTAATTGCCTAGAACTTAGCATCATTTTGCATCCTGGTTGTTTTTCTCAGGAGGACAGAGTTTATATTACATTTCCTGCAGAGAAACAAGAGGATTTGCTTTGTCTGAGGGGAGTTTGGATTTACTCAAGAGGATGGGATAAATATTTGGAGGAGATCTGATGGAAATCTAATTGTTGAAGCAAATCTATCCATTTAAATGACTTTCTACTGTTCAGCTTTGTAGGCAAGGGTACTTAAGCTAATTGTATTAAATATTCAAAATTATGAACTGGCAAGGGATAGAACAATTAATTGGACATCATTTCCCAGGATGGTCATAGGCCACAAGATGTATCAAACAGCCCTTGAAAAGAAATGGGAGAAGAAAATGAAGTAAAATTCAAATGATTTTCTAACTCCCACAGTACCGCCAAACATAAAATGTTACAAGCAAGTAGGGCAACATGGCTTGCTCCGATGAGTGCTTTGAGCTAAATAAAGTGCTGGAGTGTCTAGCAAAATCGAAGACCTTTATTTTCCTATGCAAATTTCTCTCAGAGTAGCTGAAGATGACCTTAATCTTCTAACAACCCTCCCCACCCACTGCCTTTTCTCCCTGAGTGCTGGGATTATAGGAGTCTGTAACCACACCTGGTTTATGTAGGCTAAGGCTTAAAGTGAGAGTTTCTTAAATCGTAGGCAAGCAATCTACCAATTGAGCTACATCCAGCTAGGAAATTTTCTTTGTAACATCCAGATGCTTCACTATGGTTACAGGATAGCTTGAAAAAAAAAAACTAAACATGAAACAATTTAAATAGTGTCATTATGTAGGTGTTCAAATGCTAATCATCATCATCTTTTTTCCATTAAGCATTACTTAATCTTAACTAAGTAATTACAGAAGCAAATAAATAGAGCGCTTCAACCAGGCATCTTTCTCCTGGGACTGACATGCAATCTCTCGGGCTGGAAGTCTCTTTCCCACACATGTATCAGGAAGAACTTCTTCGCCTCCCCATTTGTAACATATTTGACCTGCTTTCTTATTCTTGAAATTGTTCTCTTCTACATGACAGTAGGTAGGTGGTGAAAGCAGATGAATACATTCAGGCAACTAAACCTTAGAGTCCAGCAAATATGCCCATGCTTCCAGAGACTGTCAAGTAATACACCTATGGCTATAGTCTCAGAAAACTAGCCCTAGGACTAAATAACAATTTGGCTACTCGGAAATACTCAATGACATTCTAGTCTATTAATCTTCTTGCTTGCACATAAGGACATATGAGAAGCTCTTCTAAACAGTTTTTTTTAATTAAACATAGATTTTTTTTTTCATTACAATATATTCTGATTATGGCTTCCTCTCCCCCAATTCCTCTCAATTTAGTTTTCTTTCTCTCTTTCTTTTTCTTTTTGGAGACAAGGTTTCTCTGTGTAACAGTCCTGGTTGTCCTGGAATTCACTTTGTAGATCAGGCTGGTCTTAAACTCAAAGAGCCCTCTGTCTGTCTCTGTCTTCTGAGTGCTGGGATTAAAGGTGTGAGCTACCACTGCCTGGCTTAGTTTTCTTTTATAGTTAAAATGGAGTGGATAATGTTAAAGAAAACTTTTCTATTTATTTTCTTTTTAGTAATATGAGAAACTCAAAGTTTTGACTTTTTAAAAGGAATTTACATGGAATCATTTTAGTACCTAGTAAATACTATAAATAATAGATATTTCTCCATTTTCTTTTGGAGATCATTTCATATAGTCCATGTAGCCTGAGCTGGCTAGTTTTTATGTCAATTTGACACAAGCTAGGACCATCTGGGAAGAAAGATTATTAATATTAATTCAGAAAATGTCTGTATAGAAGTGGCTTGTAGAAAAGTCTGTAGAGTATTTTCTTGATTGGTGATTAATGTAAGAGGTCTCTGCTCAATGTGGGTGGTGCCAGTCCTGGGCAGGTCATTCTGTGATCCCAATGGCATAAGAAAGCAGGCTAAGCAAGCCATGGGAACCAAGTTAGTAAGCAGCCCTCTCATATGGCTTCTGCTTCAGTTCCTGACTCTGGGTTCCTACCTTGAGTTCTTGCCCTGACTTTTCTCAGTGATGGGATATGACTTGAGAGTTATAAGCTAAAAGAAGTCCTGTCCTTCTCAAGTAATCATTGGTTATACATTTTATCACAGCAATGGAAATATAACTACGACATAGTTCAAGTTGGCTTTGAACTTACTATGTAGGCAAGGATGATCTTGAACTCCAGATTCTCTTTCCTCTGCCCCAATAAGTGCAGTTACTACAGGCATGTGCCATCCCACCTAACTAAATGCTATTTCTTGAGGTACTTTTTCTCAGAATACTGATAAAAGAAGCTCATAATACTGAAGCCATTTTATGACCGTGAATGGGTTGTCATAAATATTATCTTTCAAAAAATCATATATATTGACATTTTCCAGCTTATTTTAGTCTGTATTTGTGTATGAGGAAGTATACATTTTGATTTCTTCTGTCTTTGGTTTGTTCACTGATTCATGCTAAGAATCTGGCTTTTTAGTCAGTGTTGTAAGACACATTAGAGCTCACTGGGTTCATTCTGGGAGATCCTGTTTCATCAGGGTTTTCCCCTGGTCTATCTCATCTACATGTCATACATGAGAGTATCCAATTCTGGTGTGAATGTTCCTGATTTGACTAGAAGTAGCAGTTCAAATGATTCACTGGGAAGCCAGCACAAGAGGGTTTCTCTTCTAAACTGAAGGTCTAAGGCAGAGAAACAAAGATTGGAAAGTTTTGCACTCAACATACAAGCTTGGTTTAAAGCTACAAATCAGATTGTCACTCTGCCCTAGGGGATTCTGCTTGCAAGCATTTTAAACAATTTATAAAAAGTAATTAAACTGAAAGTGTATTACACAGTATTTATGAAACTTGCACTCTCTTAGCTCTACATTTTAGGTGAGTGATTTGAGGCGTTTTTCTAAAGTCAGACTGCATTCCATTTCACTCTGATTTCCCCATGATTAGCAAATCAGTTTCGTGGAACATGCAATGAGTCAATAGTCTTAGCATGAGAAACGTCTTGCCAAAGGATGACAAATATTTAATGAGCACTCCAAGATTCACCACGAAGATTAGCACAGATGCAGTCTATAAACATTTAGATCTGAATCCAGCAGAACAGTAAGCATTCATTCAGTTAGCTATAAATAATTACTATTTCTACTACTAGTAGGGATGATTCTACACTCACTTTTTGTAGTGTCACGACCTAACAATATTGGGACAAGGCAATGAATGCACAACACAGGGACATAACAAGAAGGATGATTTTTTACTTTAACCCACACAGTTCTCTGACATATATAATGGTTTCAATCAATTATACTAGAAATCAAGTGTAGAACCTTTTGCATTCATCTCTTACAAACAGCTGTGATGGTATCAAGCAATAAGACAGGCATATAAATGATGCTCTGCATAATTTCATTAGTCTTCTTTTTCATCTTTCTCATAGGAGAAAGAGCACAAGAAGGTTTTAACTTAGTGACTCTTATTCACATACCTAGAGAATGGTTTATAAAAGCCAATTTGAAATAAACCGTTGTAGGATATTTGTGTGAAGATGTGTCTCTGTGATTGGTTTAATAAAGAGCTGAATGGCCAGTGGTTGGCAAGACTAGTTGTGACTTCCAGGAAGAGGGAGAAAGTGAAAGGGATAAATTTAGGCTTGGAATTTTGCCAGCAGACTCAGAGCAAGTTGGTCATGTTGTACTGAAGAAAAGTAAAAGCCATGTGGCAGAATATAGATTAATAAAAGCAGGTTAATTTAGTTTTAAGAGCTGGTTGGGGACAAACCTAAGCTAAAAGACAAGCTTTCAAACTTAATAATAAGTTTCTGTGTTGTTATTTGGGGACTCGCAGTCCAAAAAAGAAAGTCTGGCTACAGTAAAATAGTATAATATTTTGATCTACATATTATCTGGTAATTTCTTTTTAGCCACTTTAGCTCATGATTTCAATGGTTTGAGCTGGCATGGTGTTTATTAAATCTTGAATGAAGTTCAGACTGAATTCTACTTCCTATAAGTCAGAACGCAGTACCCTTCTGACTCAAAGAGTTTATGCATCATGGCTGGAATATTGGGCCTCTGAAGATACACATCCCTGAAACATTGGAATACTTTACCTATGGGGGAAAGATGATTTTTATGCATCTGATTAAAGATTTTTTAGGATGTTATTATTCTGGTTAATCTGACTAGGTTTCATGTAAACACATGGATCCATTTTCTGTATTTTTTATTTTATATGTGTGGGTGTTTTACCTGCATTTCATACATTTCTGTATGTCTGAAGTTTCCAAGGTGGCCAGAAGAGGGCATTGTATCCCCGGGAACTGGAGTTACAGACTTCCTGGTCCCTGCTCTTAAGGGCTGAGCCGCCTTCCCTCTAGACACACAATAGTCTGATTAAATGAAAGAGGAAAAGCCAAAGAACAGAGGATATAAGCAGAGATCTCAGAGTGTATTGCTAAGATAGAAAAGGTTATGAGAATACAGACTTTACACCAGCGGGCCTCAACCTTCCTAATATTGTGACCCTTTAATACAGTTCCTCATGTTGTGGTGACCCCCAACCATAAGATTACATTTTGCTTCTTCATAACTGTAGTCTTGCTGCTGTTATGAATCATGGTGAAACATCTCATATTTCCAATGGTCACAAAAGGGGTGACTCATAGTTTGATAACTACTGTTTTAGAAGCTTGAAAGGTAATGGGCTAGATTTTGTGATGGCATCGTAACGAAGGCAGCCCTGACATGATGTTTGCGGTCCTCTAATAGCCCTCAGACCTCTCACCTCCACACATCTGAATAATGTTCGAGTCAGTTTAAGACACGAAGTCTGTTACCGAAACCATAGTAAACAAACACTCCTGCCTTGCACTGTCTGGAACCCATGCTGTTCTGTAAGTGTTCTCACAAGTCAGAGCATCTGAATCACTCTCATGTGGATGGGGGGGTTCTGAATAACTTGATTGCAACCTACATACATGCGACCTCTTTTTTATTTTTTCTCATTAAATTGTTTTGGGAAATTCAGAGTGGCAGGCTAGTAGAGATAAGAATGGGAGAGGGGGGCATGACTCTCTAAAGCTGTGAGAGATCTAAAGTTATTTTTGGTTTCCTAAGGAATTCTGATCAGACCATAGGAGGTATTTGTCTGTGCCATTAAAAAGAACCACAGAATTATTTTCTGTTTAAAATGTACACTTTTAATTTTTTTCTCATTATTTTTGTTTTCAAGTTGAAATTCTGTTTACTGGGATATATTTAGAATATAACTGGTAAGGTAGGCTATACAACATCTTATCAAAGGAAAAGCAAGAAGATACCATTTCACAAACTGTCCACTAGGTGGCAGTAGCTAATAAGATCAAATGGATAATTTCTTAGGTTGTTAAATAGTTAATGTTTGCCTTTCTGTTTTGAAGAAGATACCAGGGTTGGGTGGGGTGCGGGAGTTTATACTGTATTTAATATCCTTTCAAAATAGGAAGAATTTTAACAGGGTAACAACTTTGATTTATAACATACATTCTTTTAAGTGAGAATTTACTTTGAAATGCCTTTTATAAATAAACTGATCACACATACTTAGCTAATACATGAGTCCATGAGAAATCTTGAAGAATTCTTTTTGCATCTGTATAGGCAGGCTGTAGTAACAGCAAGTCTGTAGTAGTACTGTTGTGATATTTATCCTAAGTCCTCCTGGGGTTTTTTAGGAAAAATATTACATGATATACATTTATTACATGTAATTACACAACCATTTTAATCCCTACATGTTCAAAATGTTTGTGTTAATGACAAAAATTCTCCCAATCAAGACTTTTTAGTGCTACAGTGTGAGTGTAGGTTAAAGTTATAAGGTTCTTTTAAAGGAACGATCCAGGCAGGAAAGAAGCTATTTAGGAATGCTTGACTAGTGTTTCTGTAATAATGTGGTTGGTGCATTTGTCAACTGAAATCAGTTGATGTCACTGTCAGTGTGAAGCCCCAAGGAAAGGTCTCCCCTAATCCCAAATCCCTCTGGCTCATACTCATCTCTCAGCTGCTTATCACTAAGTTATTTTCCTTTTCTCCTGTAGTCAATGTTTTCTCTGGGCTGTGTAGCAGGTTTTTAGTGCACTAGTATAGGTGTTCCTGACAGTGGTTTATCAGTGAATCATCTTTTCTCTATCAGAATGGATGTTTGAGTCTCTGGTTCATCAGCTTTAGGACACAAGTATGTTGATTAGCACAAGTTAAAATATTTTAAATCGATGAGTGCCATGGTTTTCCCTAATCTTGATGAAGAAATGACTGTTTCAGTACCCAGACTTCAGCATCAGCAATTTTATATTTAATAATTTTTGCTTTAACTATTGGGCTGAATATGAACTGATTTTTGAGGTATATATATTTATATATATTTGAGCTTTGATCCTATTATGTGTGATCCAACAGCATATATTACAAAATAGATGAAAACTTCCAAAATTTTTCCCTGATGGAGGTAGCTATTTCACACATCTAAAAGGTGACCTCTGTGGTAGCAATTTTCTAACAATTATTTTTAACATTTTTAATTATGTGTAGGTGTGTATGTGTGTGTATCTGAATGCAGATGCCTGAGGAGGAGGTCAGAGGCATCAGATCCCCTGGAGTTGGAATTACAAATGGCCTGACCTGGGTGCTGGAAACAGAACTCTCATCCTTTGGAAGAGCAGTAAGTGCACTTACCTGCTGAGGCACCTCACTCACCACCCCACCAGTTCATCTATGGTGGTAATTAATTCATAGACATTTTACCAGTAATTATCAAATATGAGCAAAAAAAGTTAGACTTGTACTAAAGTTTAGCAATGTTTTCATTGAATTATCAGTCTTTCTACTGAGAAAAAAAAACTAAAACGTATGAGAAAAGAAAGTCGGTGAGTGCTAGGAAAAAACCAACCTTAATCAGTCAATGGGGAGACAGCAATGAGTGTGCACTCAGTGGCAAACACACAGTGGCCTCTCAGTATCTCTGTGATTGACCAATTGATCACACATGTTTCTTTCTGCTTACTTCAACCATTTATTTAAAGATTAATTTCCTGTAAAGAAAGCCTCAACATATGGGTTGACCCTTTTCATTTGCCAACCACACTGTCCAGTTGTCTGGAACTTTAGAAAAGATAAAATCATGCAAAATGATGGTGAGGTATCTGGGATGTAGTGTTGTAGAATGGCTACTGTGTTATAAGCCTACAGGGTTTTTCTTTTCTTTTTAATCACACGATTTACTGACTTTCATCATATAACTCACAAACTTTCAGAAAAACAAGATACACACAGACTGAACATTTGGCTAATAAAAAAAGACATTGTAAGTCCATGTGACAAAATGTGTAATCTTATAGCCGTAAATGGAACTGATGACTCAGTCTAAAGAAACTTATCACCTCATATGATATGTGGAAAATATATGTAAGAGGAGCCCTTGTCAAACATGCTTAACTTTAATGTTCTATTAGAAGCTGGTGATAGTAATAGTAAAAGCTGACATTGAACGTCTGATTTTTTTTAGTGCTTTTTCCCTTATAATCTAATTTTTCATCCAAGTTTTGTGTCCTGAGCTGTCCCTTTGCATTTTGTGGCCTTGGTGTATCCTTAGGAGAAGAGGAGTAGGGGGGTTGAGAATATTTCATGTCTTCTGGGGCACTGTCAGAGGCGGGATGTTTTCACGTGCAGGATTTAAAAGAGTCAATGACATCAATGACTACTGCCTATGTAACACTCAGGGTCAGGATTCAAAGGGCTAGATCAGATGCCATGTCTCACTAAACCCTTCTAATATCATGAATAATGAATGTAGCTTCACAGTGAAGAGAGTAAACTTAGCTCAAGAAATGCCATTTTATATTCTAGTATCCATAGAGATAAAATAGAGTTCAGTTCCACATTCCTGGCGGGAGCTGGCCAATTCTAGGAGAGAATGAGCTTGACACCTGGATGATCCAGGTGGGGTCCAGGACTAAAAGGAGTCTTCCATTTTAGAGAACTATGCAGAACTAAAGCAGATAGAGCCCTGAGAAAGATTCTCTCACCCAATACCCAGAGACTATTGCTAGAAACTGCTGTTCACAGAGGGGCAGCATGACCTAAGTTCCAACTGCAGAATCCATAGCACCCTGGCCCTCATAACTGACCACCAAATGCTCTAGTCAAAATACACCACCATCATTCCTGGGCCAGCTGCCTGTTCCAGGGTTGATGGTGGGCTTCCCTCCTCTATATGAGACATTCCAGGGCACAGAACCAGGACAGCTTGACCATACCCCAAGGATGAGCTATGGGACCCTGCACAAAACTAGCCCAAACATGCCAGGAAGAAATAATAATAATAAAAATGATTTTCAACTTGGTAAATCAAGCCTGACCGGTTGTTACCAGGCACCCCCACCCTAGTTTCTGGAAAGCCCCTAGCACGAGCCAATTAGCTAATGACTCGTACCATTATCCTCACCTGAACCCAATTCACAGCCTTGGGCTATAAAAGGAGCCGCCCCCCCCAGCCCTAGTCAACCCTCCTGCATGATTCTGGTGTAATGGACATCTGGAGTGGTTCACCAGCTAGCTCGTCTCTATTCAATAAACCTTGCTTTTGCATTCCGCTACCTCCTTGTCTCTGGTGGTCTCTCCAGGGTCTCGACTTTGGGCATAACAATAGGTCAGAATTATTTTAAAATTCATTTCAACTTTCAGTTCAATGTTATTATTGTTTACAATCCATAGTTCTTCATCTCACAAAATGCTATATGAGGTTTTAAAGTAGTTTATCACTCCATTTTCCCAGGTTTAGACTTGTCATACCTTATTGCCATAAAATCAATGACACAAACTATAGAGTCACACATTTTCCTTATACATGTTATATACAAAGCTCAACCCCTAGAGAAACCACTGAAGCCAGAGATGTCTGGAATGCAAACAGCAAGGTTTATTGGCAGCGCAATACAAGCCAGGCAGGGAGCATACTTCAAACTTCTGTGATAACAGAGCGAGAAATAGCTAGTGTTTTGTGGTACAAAGGATCTTTTATAGGCAAAAGTTACAACAAAGTTGGTTGCTTGGAGACAGGGTGCTGACATGCTACTGATTGACTCATACTTAGGGTGTTTCTGCCACAAAGTATCTTTGAACCTCACCTGGATGGACCCCACCTGCACCCTACGTGGGGTGGCTGTTTTTTTTTTTTTTTTTTTTCCAGAACTGGGCAAGCAATAATCTATTCCTCTCCCAGAACTGGGCAGATGTCTTGGCTAATCTCAAGAGCTAGGCAGGTAGGAAGCTATTCTTCTCTCAGAAGTGAGGAGTCCTCCTGCTAGGTCTATTCTTTTAGGACATGTTCTTTTCCCAGAACTGATCAAGTATGACTATTTTTCTCCCAGAATTGGGCAGCCTCCCCTCCAATGCCAGAAATGCAAAACTAAACTGTATTTTACCTTTTTATAAAATAGCTACTAGAATGCAAAATGGGGTTTCTTGAGCTAGGTTTTCTCTCTTCATTCCCCCATTTTTTTTTCCTTTGCTAACTGTCCCAATCATGAGTCTCTGGCAATATGTTAATAGGAGTTTTAGTCTATTTAGGACACAAAGCCAAAAGGTGATGGCCAAGAAAAAGAATATCTTCTATCCTGCCAGCATCATTACAATCTTAGCTCCATGAAGGCAGCAGCTAAGTCCCCGAGCTTCTGAGGTGATATGTAGTTTTAACTATTTCAGAGCTGTTAAGGCTTGTTTATCTGGAAGATGGTCATATTCCACCTCCTTTGCACCAGCTTTTGTACCCACACTTGCAGGCCCAAACTGATCTGCAAGGTCTCACTGGATCTAGTGATGTTGTAGTGACTATAGAATCTAGGGCTAACTCTTAGGCATGGCCCTCAGAGGTAGGTAGGGGTGAGGTGCAGGAGCACCTGATACTGTTCACCTGTGACTGAGAGTATACTTTATCTCAAGGCATCAACACTGCCATTTTCTCATCCTGAAAGATCCTTTACACTGGTACTCTAGCTAGAAGAAAAAGGGGCTAACATATTTAACTAATCTTTAACCAAGGGAGGGACTGTTGTGTCTCTGTGAACTAGAATATATCCGCAGTACTGGCTCTGCAAAGATAAAAGAGTTGTGGGAAAGCAAATCAGTAAGTCAATCAACATGGACCTGGCTTGCTTCTCAGCCCAGGCTCTTAATTTTACCTTCTGGCAAGCCAGCCAGATATCATCCCAGCACTGTGCTGCTTTCTTCACTCACTACCGATGTGCAACTGCAAGATTGTTTATTCACTAAGTTCCTCAGACGTGTAAGCAGAGTAAGCAGTGTGGGCAGCCAGGGGTCAGTCATTTTACTGACCTTTTAAGGCAGGATACTTTGAGATAAAAGCAGCTGGGACCTCTGGGGCCCCACAGCCCATATGAGGCTGACTTGCAAAGCCAAACTCTAGGCTGTAGAGACCTTTTGGCCTCTATAAAAGATTTGTTTCCTATGCCAGAAGGTTTTCTTTTATCTTAGGATTTTAACGTGTTATGGGCTGGGAATAGGGTTCACATTTCTCTTTCTTCTGCTTCAAGCTGACACTGGAGCATTGTCATCAGAGCCCAAAAATGCTGAAAGGCTAGTAAAGGGCTGGGCAATAGGGCTTCTGTCAGGAGACAGAAGTTGTGGAGAAAGGAAACTACCTATGTCGGTTGGACTGGTCCACACAAGCTTTCAGCAAGTACTCCTTTGGAGTAAGTTGTATATGCCAGCCAAGTGGAAATCTGTTGAGGCACATTAAAACTAATAACAAAAGTTAGATTTCAAATTTTCTTTATTGGAAAGGACAGGAGTCTCCAAACTAGAAGAGAAAAGTAACATCCTTAGGAACAGACAGGTGGGAAAAACTTGAGCTGTTTTTATCTAGTATCTTTTTGACCTCTGTGAGGTGGGTCCAGCTTTTATGATTCTCTGAAGTTCATACAAATTACCAAAAACATCGGACTTACCTGGAGTGGATGCTGAACTATGCCACCTTGGGACCTCCTGCCCTTGCCTGGGAGGAAATAAGGAGATGTGGAGAAGAGAGAGTGACTGGGAGAGGTGGGAGGGGTGGGAGGGGTAAGGGAGTTTCAACAAGAGGATATATGGATAAAAAATGAGACTTTATTAAAAAATAAATAAAAAATTAAAAAATAAAATTCTTTTAAAAAAGAGTTTTACTAATCAGGCTTTATAAAATGAGTTTGAATGCTGGCTATTACCTTACAGAAGAAACTGATTGTTTGATTCTGCCAAGCTGGCAAAGTTATAACTAGCTGAGCCATCAATACTTGCAGAGATCTGAGAAGAATGAATTATACCTAAGGGCAGACTGAGGAGCTTCCAAAAACAGCAGAGACCAGTCCATACCCAGCTGGCCATTCCCAAGTTTCCACATAGTTGGAGGCAGAAGTATCCAAATAGCATCAGTCTTTGGCTGTCAGACCTTTAAGATTTCTCTCCACAGTTGGTGGGAGAAAGAAAGGAAGAACCATAAAATATATATCTTAACAAAAGAAGCCACTTTTGGATTAGTGAGAAACTTGGTGCTAGGGAGATTCCCAGGAATCCACAAGGATGACCTCAGATAAGACTCCAAACAATAGCCAGGAGAGGGTGCCTGAACTGGCTTTCCCCTGTAATCAAAGTGATGACCACCCTAATTGTTATGATATTGCCCTCATCCAGCAACTGATGGAAGCAGATACAAAGGTCCACAGCTAAACACTGGGTTGAGCTCCCAGTCTAGTCAAAGAGAGGGAGGAGGGATTATATGAGCAAAGGGGTTAAGATCATGATGGAGAAACCTGTAGAGACAGCTGACCTGAGCTACTGGGAGCTCACTGACTCTGGACTGACAGCTGGGGAACCTGCATGTGACCGAACTAGGCTCTCTGAATGTGGATGACAGTTGTGTGGTTTGGGCAGTTTGTGGGACCTATGGCAGTGGAACTAGAATTTATCCCTAGTGCATAAAACGAACTGTTTTTTTTTTTTTTTTAAATTTTATTCCCTATAGAGGAATACCTTGCTCAGCTTCCTCTGACCTGGTGGGGGAGGGGGTTAGTCCTGCCTCAGTTTTATATAGCAGACCTTGTTGACTCTCCATGGGAAGCCTTATCCTTCTCGGGGAGTGGATGGGCAGGAGAAGGTGGTGGGTGAGTGAGAGGAGAGAACGGAAGGGGAACTATGGTTGGTATGTCAAAAAAATACATTTTAATAAAAACAAATTTATTACAAAAAGAAGACGGAGAAGGAGAAGAAAAAGAAGAGATAATTGTCTAGGGAGAACCATTAATATACAGGAAGGTCTGGGGGAGCCAGATGTGGTCTGGCCTTACAGATAATGTAGAGGTCATCAGGCTATCAATACCCCTGCTCCATTTGTAAAGTGCATGTGACATCTCCCATAAACATGGTTTCTATTGACTGAGAAAGGATGCTCAAGATAAAGCTCTAGGAAGGGAGAGTCTGTGATTAAAAATAAGAGACTGAGGGAGTCAGGTGTGGCCTGGTCCTATAGATAACACAGGTCACCTGGCTATTAACCACATCCATTTCCAGTCTTCTGGAAAAAAAACGGGTTTATATCTCTTTTTTTTTCTTTCTTTTTTTTGTTGTTTTGCATTTCTTTTTTTCTTCTTTATTTATTTTGTATTTATCAAAAAAACAGTAAAATGAATTTAAAATGCTGAAAAGTTAACAATAACTATAAAGAGGATAAAAATCATAAGCATGGCTTATCAAGGGTGATAATGCAAATATGATTGCTACACATATATTTACTTTGTGTTCAGCTTTCCCTCTGAATTTTTTTTTCCATCCCTGTATATCCTTATTCAAGGTCCCTTCCCCCTCCCACCACATCAGGTCATTTTTCTTCTCCGCAACTCCCCATCCCCTCCCTGGGCAGGGAGCAGACAGTCCTATGGTCCCACTGACCCAATAATGCTTGAATCAGTCTCCACTCCTGGCCAAATCTAGTTTTGTCCATCCTCCCACAAGAGTGAGTCTGGTGTTCCTATAGTTGGAGTGGGGTCCGAAGGGTCAGTCCAGGGTGTTTCTGATCCCAAGCTGTTCAGTGGTTGTGGTTTGCAGCTTGGGCATGCTTGGTTTTTTTTCTTGTTTGTATATCTCTTTTTTTAAAAAAGAGCCAACACTGCATGCTTAACATTGCTGGTTTCCCTAGTGCTTATCTGTGTGCACAAGGACTTTGTGCCCTCTATGATTTTCATCTGGAAGAGTCAAATTGGCTACAAGGAAATAAACACACTATCTCCAGAAGAAGTATGGGTTTGGTGGTTTCACTGATTTAACTGAGGATCAATGGTTGCTTTGATATCTTTTCTGAAATCTACTCTGTATCAGCTGTTTCAGGTTCTTAGAGCATTTCATCAGAAGCCAGCATCATATGCAAGCAGGTGCATTCAAAGGAGGTGGAGGAAGAAACTTCCCAGGGCCTCTTTTATATGTAAGAGCAAGAAAGCCATTCCTTAGATTCTCCTCTCCTTTTGATGAACACAGTGTCCATATCCAGACCAAACAATGGCAAAGAGAACATGAGGTCACTGGTGACTGGATAATCACACAGAGAGAAAAGTAGCAGGAAAGTTTGTTGTCATGACTTTTGTTTCTGAGAAAGTTTTCTCTCAAAACAGATCTCCCTAGTTCTGCCTCCTTAAAAGTGCTTCTTTTCCTATTTCTGTTAAATGCGGAAGGTCTTTTCAGTGGGAATGTTGATTTGAGTGATTACTGTCATAAATCCTCTGCAGTGACAGCGCACAAAAATGCTGGTATTCACACCAACCTGAAAGGTCCTAATGAAGAAAAGTTCTAGGTCAATCTTTGTATTTTTATTTCTTTGTTTTGTTTTTTTCATCTTTGAGCTTTCTTGGTTGTAAACTGGAAACTTATGATAGCTTCTCTAGTGAAAAAATGGGCCTCTTCATTCTCAGTGTACATTAATGAAATGGTCTTCAAAATTATGCATGTTAATTTTGGTTTTGCAATCAATTTTCTGATGTTTAGTAGGAGACAAAAGGACTCAGGTATTTGGTGATAGATTTCAGAGACAATGACAGACAGCAAATCGTGCTTGCTGCTACTTTCAGTTTCTTGGCAAGGAACAGATAAATTCTATTCTATTTCATGCCAAAGCCATTGAGTTAATAGGAGAAAAAAGAATAGCTCAGACTCTGATGAGCAAGATGAGGCACTTGGATGTGAATCTCTACTCCTGATCCACATTTCTCTTTCTCCTAACAAAACAGGGCTTTCTATTATTTGCTGTTGTTAAAAATATAAATATAGCAGAAAAATGCATTATTTGTGGGATAATTATTTTGCATTTAAAACCAGTAGTAAATGATGACATTGATTACTATAATATGGTCCTGAAACACAGACTTTTGTTCATAATTGCACAGATTCATGAATTTTCTATTACTGCTATAGTGTTTTAAAGTGACAGTTACTGTTCAGATTTCCTGCAAATAAAGAAACAAAAACTACTCAATGTATTATAGCTCCTCCCTGAAATAGCTGGGCACATTTACATATTTTGCCTCTCTAGCTAGTGAGAAACTACCCTGAGTTTGTAGCTAGTGAGAAACTACCCTAAATTTGTAGAAACTGCTTGTAGTGTTTTTCTTCACAGAAATACAGGGTGATCAAAATCCTTGAGTCTCAGGTCAAGTCAAATATTTAGGCTTCTTCTTTAATTTTTTTTCCCCACCAATACTACAATCAAAGTGAAGGAGAGGAAAAAAACATACAAAAGAAATAACAGATGTTGGACAATCTTGATTACTATATATACAAATAATGTAAACTATATTATATTCAGTCTGTCAATTCTATTTTAGAAGTGAAGGCAATACATATTTTATAAGTCAGATGAAATTATTGGTTGCTTGAAAAATCTAACAAAAAATCCCCATGAATCAATACATCATTAAACAAGAACTTTTTGTATTAAGTATTTAGACTTATCCTAGGTATTGACAACAGGCCAGAATAAAATAAATCCTTTCTTACAGTTTTAACAAGCTGACACAGTCAGAAAAGATATTCAGACTCCTGGACAGAGGCAATTATTATGCATGTCCCAGTCAGAAGTGTGGTCCTCTGCCACAGATGGCTGATACTAAATGCAGTATCAGGGTGTGTCACATTGAGAAACAAAGAGCTTCAGAAATACTCCTGAAGTTATATGGGAACTATGGAAAATCTGATGATTTTTTTGCCCAATACAGATTGTATTTCATTAAGTTTATTAATAAACATGTCTCTGCCTCATTTCATATCAAATAAATAGTGTTTTTAAAGTTTCTAAAAATTTTTTCAAAGAAAATCAGTCTAAAACAAAACAAAAGCCATTGCAAGATTTATAAAAATACCACAGAGTTACAGAGAATACAAGTCAGGGTATACACGTATACACATACATTTTTAAATAAATGATACACTTATGTCATAACGTCTGTATATACAGTATATAAACATATTTGCTATTTTTATACAATCTGATTTTTTTTTTAAAGTTTTGTGAAGCAAGCTTATTCTCTGTCTGAGGTATGAAGAAATTATTTGCACCAAGCATCTTGCCTAAATACACAGGGATAGCACGAGACAGAACCAGAAGTTTACTGATGTTCTGTGGAACATCCCATTTCCTATCTGGCTAACCTGTACAGTAGTTGCAATGACAAATAGGGAAAATTAATGCATCTTTTTTTAATACTGAGTTCTAGAAGTATGTCCTTTTGAGTTTTCTATTGCTCCCAGCAGAATTACACGATGTTCCCTTGTTACTCTTCTCATAATCAGCAGCCTTACAGATTAAACCATGTGCCCTGCCATTCAAACAAGTATGCAAAATGGTGGTCAATGAGGCAATATGATTTTTTTCTTCCTTCAATCAAACCAATTGCTGGGTATAATTATAATCTTGGAAGATATAGTTAAAAAGTTGTTGAATTAAATTGAGCTCTGAAAATTGCTCACCTCATGATTTCTTCTGATTACATCTTGGCATAATTCCACCATGTTTCAATATGTAATTTAGGGATAATGTATAATTGGTATCAGAACCATTGCAGCTTCTCTACATTTAAATGGGAGGTCGGTTTTATTAGTAATAACTATAATAACTCTGCTAAATAGGTTGTACGACTTAGCTGCTCATTAGGAAATTATTTTTCAGCAGGAATACCTTACCTTTACACGTTTAACTCCAATTTTAAATCAGAAATTTTTTAAGAAGACAAGTATTTATTAGAGTATATATGTATATATGTATATATATACTTTGAAGATATAATTAGGTCCTCATCAGAGAATTGTTTCCTCCAGTGTTAAATTCAAGAGCCTATTTTTATGAGACTTTATTTGCAAGAAAAAATTTATTCACAAGAGAAGCACTCTAAAGATATTCAACAAGACTTAGGAGCATAGAGCCAAAATACTGAAGAAATAAATGTCTCTTTCAAGTTCATTATAAAACATTTTGTTAATATGTTTTGTAGAGAAACATCACTTTCAGATTAAAAATTTTCTGACAAATCCAAACCAGATATTGGTGTCTACCAGCAGGACATAGTGTTATTTGCAGTGAATTGAAGCCAATACATTCACTTAAGGGGTAAGGGTCTTAAAGGGCCCTCAAAGTAAAGTGAGTTTGAAGAAGAGCCAGTTTAAGTAGTTTTCATGCACTCCCATTACATGCCAAATACAGACTCTGAGAGGTCCAACTGTGAAGCAACTTGCTAGTCTTTATTGTTCATATATTATTCATATATCCTAGACCACAGAGTCCCCTTATTTTATAACCATATTGATATTTAGGGAGTCTGACATCCCTCCAGTGCTCTTCTTATTCAGAGATCATTATTTTAGGTGGCCTTTGTGTTCTCACATACTGGTTCAACCACCCTCATCCTCCTCTTCCTTCTCTTTTTCTTCTTCTTCCCTCTCTTCTTGTTCATTTGAAACTATTCAGCAGTCAAAACTTCTATCTGTTCTCATTTAGTCTTAGAAACACAACAGAAAAGTTTAATGTAGAAGGTGGAAGAGGATATAGGCCTGAGGAATTCAAAGAAATTAATGATGCTTCAAGATGAATGATGTGGATTTAGTGGTATTGGCTCTAAATGCTTATTATTTCTATCTTGACATCTGCATCTCAAAGATGAAAATAATTTCTCTACATTTGCTGTAAAGCTTACCCAAGCTAACTTAAAATGTCTTACATAAGCCATCTGTCATAATGGTGTGTGCCAGAAAATTAGAAAAGTAATAATAGCAGGAAAGCAAGGTAAGTGTGACTACACTAAAAGTTAATAAGGTATAGTGTTCCCTAAAAAAAGTTCATTTCTAACTGGGTAAGGTGGGGCACACCATTAATTCCAGCACTCCAGAAACAGAGGCTGGCAGATCCCTGGGAGTTCAAGACCAGTCTGGTCTATGAATAGAGTTCCAGGACTGCCAGAGCTGTTAAACAAAGAAACTCTGTCAGAAAAATCATCATCATCATCAACAACAACAAAAAGATTCTTGGCAGAAAGTGTGGGAATAACATGAAAAAAAGTACTTCTGGCTTAGGGTGGAACTTTATATTTCTACATCTCCTAATTAACATTGAAGATAAAGTTTATCTTATATCTTCGTTCCTTTTGAGGAGAAAAATTGATGAGATTAATTTTTATTTTCTGAATTTGCTCTCTTTCCTCTTTCTGTATGTATATATGTGCACTTATGCATAAGCACACGCGTGCGCGCACACACAAACACACACACACACACACTCACACAGACACACACACACAACTTGAAGGGGCCTGTTCTCTCCTTTCCACCATGTGGCTTTGGGGGAATCAGACAGTCAGACTTACAGCTTGTTCTTTAATTAGCTGAGCCATCCTGCCAGCCCTTAACTCTTTCTGAAAGCCTTTTCTCAGAGAAGACTGCACTCAGTAGCAGAGGGGAGCAGCTCCATATTGCTGAGAGAGTACAGAAACTCAATATGACTCTTGGCTGAAGGTGCTGGCGACCTCCTGTCTGTGAGAAGAAAGGGTAACACGTCCTTGACAGACAATTGCAGCGGAGCATGACAGGGGCTGATTTCTAGCATGCACGAAAGCTAAACACTCTTTACAGAGACCTCCCCCGTCTTTTTGTCTCCAAAAGTATGTAATTCCATTTAAACTAAGTTTTTGAGAATGAGAAACAGGTGAAGATTGCACAGTCTTTGTATAGTCATGTTGTCAATTATTCTAAACATAATTTGCAGTTTTGTTCAATTTGAATGAGTTCTAACTCATGTATTAATATCAGTTATAAGCGGTAGTCGAAACAAGCCTAAGCTAAGGCTGATCTTTCATAATTAATAATAAGTCTCTAGATCATTATTTGTGGACTGCTGGTTCACAGATAAATTGACAAGAAAGTTTGCTACAGTGAGCAGAATTTGATTAATAAGATTTGTATTCAACAAAATCCTTGACACCTTAGTCACCCCACCTCATGCTGATAATAATGATAACCTTTGCTCATAATATTATTTGAGAAATGTTTCCTGATTCTGAAGAAATTTCAAATACTAATACTATTAAGAAATTCTTAGCCTTCGCAGATATGATAACCAGGTGATACGAAGAGAGTTAATTTTAAGCATTCTTCCATTTGCCTCTTGCTTGGTATTTTTATATATACACACAAAATCTTTTTAAGTTTGCATTTGGAAGTTTATATCCTCTTAAAAAAAATTCATGCTGTCTACAGAATAACAACGAATCATACTGTTCCTCTCTGGACTTAATTTTAACATGACAAACTTGATTTAATTAATTCCTAGGCTTGTCAGACTGGGAGAAAAAATAGAAATCAACATGAGTAGCTTTAGATCCCAGTGTGAAGGAAAGAAACCTGTCTCCCTGTGCCAAAGTACAGAATCTCCATTTACAAGCTTATAAAAAATTATCCTAATGATTTCCTGTTGATCTTTTACTGTCAGGGAGAAATTCTGAGAGTACTTTCTTAGTTCTATCATACATGCTTGGTGGCATTAGACTCCTCATATAAGGAGATTTTTAGATTTTTTTCCAGTTTGGCATCACAAAAAATAATATAACAGAATTCACCAGAACATAAGAGTGTTGGGGCCCAGGATATCCAGGTTCATATTCTGGCTATGGCATCTCTTAAGGGTGTACCTGGGGTCATAATCTTTAACTTCTACACAATATCTCACTGACAGCTTTCTGTCTCAATGTTTTCTGATGATTGCATTGGACAGTGCCTGTTAACACTTGTTTATTAGGTGTTAGCTCATTTTTGTTTCTATGACAGGCAAGAAAAATTAAATATATCATCTCACAATTTAAAACTCCCTTTTCATTGTTTAATTGTTATGATATCCTTCCTTTATGGTAAGAAGTTCAGAAGTTCTTCCTTGGGAAAAAAAAGAGAGAAATCCAAAGCTTTTGAGATTCAATTACTTCCCTGAAGGCTTTCTTAATACTGTTGTGTTAGCAATTGTTTCAGTATATTAATTTTGGAGAGTCATCAAAATTTGTACTGCAACACTTAGCCACATCATATTGGCTATAGAGTGAAGTGTTAAGTCTTTTTACTTTTACTTCAGTTCATGTATCATCTCCAATGCATGGTGATTTATCACAAAGTGCAAATTTTGCATTATCAACATAAATGATGCAGAGGGTTGGTGGCTATGGGTTCAAGGGCAAATAGGCTAGAGTAAGTAAGCTGTTGAGAAAATTTGGGGTGCAAGTACTGCTAATGCTGAGTCTGGGCAGAATATTGGGCACTCTAGCAAAACTTTACAACATGATTACCATACTGTTAAAAACTAAAAAAAAAAAAAAATATCAGCTGAAACTGGAAGTTCACATGGAACTAAAAATGTACATAATACAGGAGATCATATTAGCTACTGAGTAATTTCCACATCTCTTGAAACAACCAATTCCCTGTTTTGATTTTAGCTTTGTAAATTTCAGTGCAAGAAACAGCCTACATTCTCATATTTAAGTTATCCCATCACTCATTATAAATTGCCTGCCCTCAACAATTATGGAAGATATTAGGCACAGCAAGACAGGAAGAAAATTGAGTCAGTTCTGCTAAAGGAAATATTGCTATTTCTATAGCTTTTTACTAATGTCATTTTGAGAAACCTAGAGTATGTGTTTTTCTGTTCAATTATTAAAGACAATATGCTCATGAGACTAAGTCCATTAGTTTTGAATTTTGCTGCATGCTGTTCTGTATAGGGAGATGCTGCTCCAATTATCCCTAGCACAATTTGGCCTTTTGATATTTTTCTTTCTGCTTGTTACACTCTGACAGTGATTTATAAATGCTCTAATATAGTTACTGATTTTTTGTATATTTAAACTATTTGAAAATTCTAAAGCGATTTCTAGAAAACTGGTGACATAAACAAAAAATCTATTTTTGTGTTTCATTGAAATTTCTACATAACCCTGAAGTTATAGGTATATGCCTCTTTATAAAAGAAAATGCTGTTTATTAAAAAAATAAGACTCTTGATAACATATATCATGCTATTTTAGAAATGCATATGGGGATAGCCATGAAAAACACAATTCGTTAAAATTTGGTCCATTAGAATTTTACTCAATAATATTCCTAAAGAATGATTGCATAAAATTTATTCTATGATGACTGATATAATAAAAAACATGCAAGATCAAGGACTTTGCTATCTTTAAAATAAAATCAAAACCATCTGGAAAAGACTTGATACTTCTTTCTGACCATAATTTTGCCACCAGACATGCTACTAGAATATCAGATACGACTTTCTAGGGCAATAAACACCATGTTGTTCAGAATAGTTTTTGATTATATTTAGACTACAGCATCTTGGAAGGCTCTGTGAAAACACTGTTCCTCTAAACAGAATAATACACATGATAACTGGTACCAAAGGAGACTAGCTTTGTGAATCACTAATCATTTAACACGTAGGTAGACTTAACATGTATGTTTGTTCAGACAGTTGTAGGAAAGATGGAGTTTCCACTGTGTGGCAGGACAGCACAATACTGAATGCATCTGGGATTGTCTCAAAGGCTGTTTAGAGAGATGGAGGAAGGTGAAAGGAAGCCAGCAGGGCTGGTGCAGTGACCCACAGGTAGCAGCAGTTGCTGCATTCTGCCTTTTCAGCTTGAGGTAGAAAGGATGAGGGATGTGGCAGTTGGAGGCAGATGGAAGCTACCAGATTCTCAGTGCCTTCCTCTTCTGTACGAATTGTAGGTGAGCATCTTTGCCTTCAGCTTGAAAGATGGAGCCTAAATAAAGAGATCATGTGAACAAAATAGACAGCTGTAGAAAACAACAACGACAACAAAAATGATCATGTAGTCCTGTTAGCTAGAGGTTGGGAGAAGTTTTGATGTCAGATTTGTAAGAATGGGCTTTCCAAAGGAAGACTCTCAGGGTAGGAAAGAACTCCCCCAGGCACATAGGCTGCAGCATGTGCATGCCATTCTAGATCTCAGGAGCCTGATGCCGGAGTACTGCAAGTTCCCTGCCAGCCTTGAACTACAAACTGAGATAAGAAGAGAGAAGGTGGGGGGAAGGGAAAAAGGGTAGGAAAGGAGAAACAAATAGAAGGAAGAGTGGAGAGAGGGAAGGGAAGACAGGAAGGAGGGAAAGGAAAAGGTTGATGGAAGAGAGAGGGAAGAGGGGGAAAGAGGAAGGAAAGAGAGAGAATTATAAATGGTGACTGGCATTAAAATACAGCATGGAGAAAAATAAAGCTAAAATGTCTTTATAGAGAGGAAATACCTATATAAATGGTAATAGAGAATAGAGAATTGTGGAAGGAAAGATAAAGTAAGGAAATGCTGTCAGATTTAAGAGAGGCATAGCCCAGTATCTACATAGGAGCAGGAATGGAGGTAATGCGTCTCATGGCAAGGAATGCCCAGGCTTGTCTGGGAGCTGCTACCCACAGGCAGGGGATAGGCATGTCTTACAACTCCTCATAGCATCCAGAAATGACCAACCCTGGTGACACTGAGGCTTAGACTTTCAGTTTCCAGCTCTCAGAGAGGACATATTTCCTTCATATGGTAGCTCTAGAAAATCATCATATACATTGAATTTAACTGCAGACCTCATTAATCTGTGCATCACTGCACAATCATTTCTGATATTTTCTGGTCTTACACATTTCAATGATGTTGAGTCCATGCTGAATCATTTTCCATTGATATTGTACAATGAGTATTAAGTTGTTTTACATTGCCAAATAAACATATTCATGTTAGATTTTTTTCAATTATAGTTTTATTTCTCTCTGGTCATTACTTCTACCAAGCTTGTTTTCTCTGGATTAAAAATTGAAAATGTGTATTTTGCAAAATAGAAATACTTTGTCCATCACAAATTAGTCCTGTACATTTGTGGATATGGCCTTCTATTTTATGCTAATTTCTAACAATGGTTTTCACTATGTCTTTTGTGACCAACTTTGGGCATTTCTATCATGAGAAAATTATATATAGTTTTTAAAACTAATCTTGAAGGATACCCAGAAGAAACAGGTAGTGGACACAACTGAGAGACACCCATAGAGATACTTCCTCAGATATAACATGATGTCAGCAGTCAAATTTTCATATGCTCATTTACATAGCTCTGGGCTTCGATGCTGGGAATTGAAGGACATGTCTGGCATCGCAGCACGTGGAAGACTGAAACAGGAGGATCACAAGCTGGCTTAAAAAATGAGTACAGGTTACAAAGAGAGATTCTGTCTCAAAAATCAGACGAGCCCAACCTTCCTTCTACTAAGAAAGAGACATGCTTGTCTTTATCTCTGGCTAAAAACATATTCTTTACTTGGAAATCATAAGACTAATTGGACCCAAAGAACTTGGATCCATTTTCAGAAATTCTGTTTCAGCTCTGCTCCAGCATCCTACACTGGGGGTGAAAACAGCTCACCCCTGTCATAGTTAGGTCTTGTATTGCTGCAATGAAACACTGTGATCAAAGTAACTTGGGGAGACACGGTTAGTTTATTTGGTTTACATTTCCATGTCACTGTTCATCACTGAAGGAAGTCAGAACAGAAACCATTCAGGGTGGGACAGAAACCACGGAGAGATGCTGCTTATTGACTTGCTCTCCATGGCTTGCTCTACCTGCTTTCTTATAGAACCCAGCACCACGATTCCAGGGATTACCCTGCTCATAATGGGCTGAGTCTGCCTCCAACTATCACTAATTAAGAAAATGCCCTACAGGTGTTTCTGCAGCCTAATCTAAGGGGGACATTTCTTAATTAAGGCTTCCTCCTTTCATATGACTTTAATTTGTGTAAAGATGACATAAAACTATCCAGCATATTCCCAAACCCTGGCCCCTGCTCCAGGTTCCCTCTCAGGTAACTTGGCCCACAGCTATCTTTGCATGTGCATAACTACTTCTGTATGGGCATGACTTTTATTTATCTTTTCTATAAGTTGGGACACTTTTGTGGGCAAATCACAGAAAGATTGAGAATTTTTCTTTCCTCAGTTGTGGCCCAAAGTAGAAGTAAATGTATTTTACTTCTTTCTCTTTTTTTCTTTCTTTTAAAAATATTTTATTTATTTTTATTATATGTGTCCATGTGTAGGTGTGCACATTTCAGTAAAGGTCCATAAGGAGGCCATCAGATCTCCTGGAACTGAAGTTATAGGCTGCTGTGAGCTCCCTGTTCTGGGAACGGAGCTCAGGTTCTCTGCAGAAGCAGCAAATATCTCTAGCTGTTGAGAGATCTTTCTGTTCTCAACATAATCTCTTTTATATCATGCAGGAGATCATACAGAGCTAGAGTCAGGCCTTACACCCATCCAGTAACAAGATGACATATTCATATTTTACCATAGGAAACGATGGTTTAACATTCTTACCCAGAATCATAATAGGGAATGGAGGTCATGATATCATTATGAATCTTCTGCCCAGTGCAACAGATAATAAAATTGTCAGAATTCTTTCTGTTGATTGCTTACAGGTGAGATCAGAAAATGAACTGATACGGTAATTTGAAGTCCCTTTGCACAGACAATTAAAAAGAACCATTCAGTTGGGGAAGAAGTGATACCATCCATCAGCTTTGCTCTCCTGTCCTGTCTTTTCTCAGGCCTGCTCTTTTAAACCCCATCCCTTTGCAACTGATGCCATTTGGAACTGAAGCAATTTAGCCCTTAGTTTGCCAGACATTGATTGTAGTCAGATTCAAGGACTTTATGCTTTCAAATCATAAAAAAGTTGGTTTTTGTTGTTGGATCTCAGATTTACTACATACAGTTAATCATAAGCTTGAAAATGCCTTTTCATTAGTGTAACATCCTTGAAGAAAAGAATATTGGTTTTTACTATTGACACACACATACTCTAAGGGGAAAATTTTAAAAAAATCTTTAAATTTTAAGATCAATTACCACACACATGGACTGATAGAAGAATGGACAATTTCACCCTTGAATGATTTATTGAGTTGGTCTTCTGCTAATGTTTTAAATCCAAAAATGGTTACAATTAAAAGAGAAAGGGCTCATTTCTTTTGTATTTTTAGACCAGTGGTTCTGAACCTTCCTAATGCTGTAATCCTTAGGTTCAATCCCTAATGCTCTGGTGACCCCTCAACGATTGAATTATTTTTGATGCTACTTCACAGCTTTAATTTGCTGCTGTTATAAATAGTAATGTGAATATCTGATATGTAGGATAGCAGACATGTGAACCCAGTGAAAGGGTGCAGAGCCACTGTTATAGACTGCAAACTTAATTTGCCACTGGAGTCTGAAACTGTCCATTCAAGGCACCAGTCACTTACACCTACCTCTCCCCAGATAAAGCTTTGCATGTTCATCTTATATATACATATATCTATAGGGAAAGCACACAGTTGCTTTCGTAAGATCTGCTGCTACAGCAGTTATGTAATGAGCCTGGGACATTGAATGCTTTTCCGGATCTTAGTATCTGTATTGTTTCTTCCCAGTCACATATAGGTCATGTCTTAGAAATTCTTACAACTGGACAGAGATGAAAAAGTGTTACACCATCTTATCTTCCATCTATATCCACAAAACTGCCAAATCCAAACCTGAAACATTTCTTTTGGAAACAGGAATGTTCTTCATATTTGTTCATTTTTTTTTTTGCCTTCTTTTTTGGCAAGCCTAAAAATATATTCTGAAAATATATTCTTTACTTTTCTCAGTCACTTTAAAAATTTTTACTATCTAGCTTTTATTTTCCTTTTTGTTCATAGGTGTTTTTGGTCTGTATGTCTCTTTGTGTGCCTGGTGCCTTTTGAGGCCAGAAGTGGGCATTGGCTTCCCTGAAACCAGAGTTATACCTGTTGTGTGATCTGTGGGTGCTGGGAATTGAACTTGGGTCATCCGGAAGAGCAGCCAGAGCTCCATGTCTCTTCATCATCTTCTTGCTCACTCTTAGAACCTAAGAAAAATAAGAAACAAACAACAACATCAAATTTGCATTGTTTTGTGGTGCTATGCCAGAAGTCATTGATTATTATTATTTGTGGTGTGTAAGTGTGACTTAGCTAAAAAAAAAAAAACAACAACAACAACAAAAAGAAACCAAAGCAAGTGTGAATCATACAACTGCAGTCTTTATCCTCCGCTCTGGCTTAAATTTATGACAGAATTCTAGGCAAATTTTCCTTAGTTTCCACTCTATAATTCCATAAAGTTGAAAAGTTGGAGGAGGCAATAATTTTTAAAATCCATTTTTAGTTACCATAAGAAAATGATATTCACTAGTCATGCTGTCTTATCCAGACAAAACATTTCTGAACTTGACATCTGTTCACTCACTTGATGCATATCAGATGTATTCGTTAGTAGGGCATAAAACTAAAACTAACACTTTCACGGCACAGCTGCTGTCTTACAACCTCAAGTATGTGGCCACAGTTCACAGCAACACAGTTCATGGCTTTTCCTCTGGGTCTAGTTCTAGGGTCTTATCTCAGCATCCCTTCTAAGGCTTAGTTACATAGGATATCCAATAGACATGAATAAGAGTCATTTTTAATTTTTAAAATGGATTTAACCTTGTATTCTTGTCATTTTAACTCTTTGCCATATGAATGATAGAAAAGGAGAAATTCCAGTGGTTTGAAGTTTGCATTGGGTAGGGCATAGATTGCTGGCATTTGCATTGTACTAAAGAGAAAATAAGGCAGGAAGACTTAATGACAGCAGGGGACTTCTGCAGTTCTGCTAACAACTCACTACTTTGACAGTTTATATGAGAGTCCCAGCTGTGACCAAGGAAAACAGGATGGTGTCACTTTGACATTGCTGTTGCCCTTGGGGTAGGGAGTTCTATGTGATTCTCAGGAAGAAAAAATATAGAACATTGAAAAGCAGGATCATTTTACTGTTGTGCCGGAACCTTTCAAGTTCGTAATGAGTTGCCCAAGGAAAGAAAGTCTAGAAACATCACAAACTATTTCTCTGTGAATTTCCCTCAATTCTCCCAGAAAGGGTAAGGAAGAAAATCTTCAAAATGTACCAGATTATAATTTCTATTTTTTATGTCCTACATGATTTCATGGTTTTGTATACCTGCTCAAAATAAATGGACAAAAGAAGTCACACAAACACACACACACACACACACACACATACACACACGAGAGTTTTTCTAAGATGTTGCTAAATCAGAGCCATGCAGTTACTTTATAGCAGTGGAAAATATGAGCATCTGAAGCTAAGTACCGAGGCAAAGCAGATAAGAGTTATGTAAAATAATAGCGATGAGCCTAACAACAGGAAATACAATAATGCTGTTATTTCAAAATTAACTACATGGTGTTACCAACTCCTGAAACATGGGGTAGGCTTTTGAAGAAGATGCAGAAAATTTACTCTTGCTAAGCAATCTACTGAGTTCAAGAAATGTAACAATAATGGCTCAAATGACAGAATTGTGGGTGATAATATGAGCAGTAGGTTAATTATTTGACAGTTTTCTTTATGATTATTTCCTACTCCGTGCAAATATTAATTTATACCTTCCTATGTCTTATTGCAAGAGCTTCCTTTCTTCTTTGTGATCACAGCAGAGGGCATCCTGCCTTTTCAAGTCCTCATCATGATTGTTATTATCCCACCTCCTTCTCCACCAGGCATTGCCATAGATGCAGCCTCACTAATAGTGTCCTGTTTCTTTCTACAGAATCATGTAGCAGATGGTGAAGTGATTATGACTGGCCATGCTGTACATATGGTTATTGGGAGCCTCCAGCATACCAAGACAATGCCAAGACTGATGATGCCCCTACAGATGCTGCCAGGTTACTATAACTGAGGACAAGTCCATATCATTTCGTACAGAAATCTTTTATAAAAGTTTATTTTTATTTCTCCTCTCTCTCTCTCTCTCTCTCTCTCTCTCTCTCTCTCTCTCTCTCTCTCTCTCTCGTATACCAAATGTGTGGTGTCTGTAGAAGACTGAATAGGGAGAGGGTGATGACATTCCCTAGAATTGGAGGTGGAGTGAGTTGTAAGCCACAGCACAAGGGTGGCAGAAACCTAGATCCTGTCCTCTGGCTGAATAGCACTCTCAGCTGTTACCCATCACTTTAGTGTCTATCAGTTAGACACTTCAACTTCCATTGTAGTTCACTGGGCTTAGTGATAAACTGGAAAAAATTAAGCATGTGGTTCCCTTAATGAGAGAAAGATGTATTATCCAAGAAAGGGACAGTTTTTAATGTTTGTGAGTTTCCTGCTTAACTCATTCAGGAGAAAGAGCCTTGGGCACAAGATTATCTCTTTCCCTCTATTCTTTCTTTCTTTAATGCTGAATTTAATATTTTTGAAATATAGTTGAGATTAAAAGTCATTTACTTGCAAGAGGAATATTCTCAGGAGATGTGAAGAAAACCCTTGATTAAATTATTGTTTTTTAAAAAGATTTTATGAAGGAAAAGTCCCATCTTTTACACTGGTGATTTATTGCAATGCTTACATAAACAAATTATTTGTGCCCTTCACAGACAAATGGATAAATTAATGATGATTCAATTTAAAATCTTGTCCTGAGGTGAGGTATGTAAGATTATTCAAATTATACCATTTCTGCTCTATTTAAGGGAAGCTAAGAGCAGTTTATAATTCCTGGGACAGATATTTCAATATCCATTTTTTCTCAACAGATATAAGCCTGAAAATTACACTTTCAGTTTTAGCGAAGATTGGCTTATAGCTGGAGGAGATGAGGCTAACTGGAGAAAATTGATAGCAGCATACACATCCGAGACTTGGTGAAGAAATACAAGCCTGTCCATGCAGTTGCAATGCAGTGCATTCCTTTAGGATTTGAAGATTCATCAAACTATGTGGACAAAGATTACCATGAAATTAAACCTTGTAAATTATGATTACATATATGCAAGTAACAACAATCAGTGAAAAAAGAGGATTGGCATATGGAAAGTTACCAGAATACTGGAGAAAGGAAAAGGAAGGATAAAGTGACATAATTATATTTTAATTTCCAAATTAAAAATAATTTAAAAATCAACATTAAATATATATATTAAATAATAGCAATATCTAAATGAGGCGGCATTATGAAAGTATCAGTGGCATTGAAGAGTCATCTGAATTTATAAAAGTTTTAAACTTTGTTGCAATAGAAGATTTTAGACAAAATTGAAATTGTATTATTCCCAGGTAAATTGACTATAAATATTCTGGAATTCAAGTTTAAATCTTAGTATCTATTTTATGTATTTAAAGGCTTGTTACCTAGAAATTGCCAGTCAGTTTTGAAAAGCTATTCTAAGGTCCCATTAGGCTACTAGAAAAGGAAATTGAAGAGAATTGGTGAATAATTTGCACTATTAGGGAGATTTTCTGCTGTGGTTTGTGTTTGTTGTCTAAAGTGCCTCAGTTAAGTTCCATCCAGGAGGAAGAACATTTAGGTAAATGGTTCTTCTAGGAGAAACAATGCAATTATTCTTTTCACAGTGACTTTGCTGTAGTTACCAGAGGAACATGGAAGAAATTGATCTGTGTAGGTGGACATTTCTGTCTCACAAGCTGCTCCCCAAGTAAGGACACAGAGGCTTAATATTAATTATAGATGATTGGTCAATAGCTCTGGCTTGTTTCTAGCTAACTCTTACATTTAAATTAACTCATATTTCTTATCTGTGCTTTGCCGTGTAGCTTAGAACCTTTTCTCAGTGTGGTCTGCCTACCCCGCTTCTCTCTGAGTCTGCTGTGACTCCTTGGAATGTATCCTTCCTCTCAGCATCTTGAGTTTTGGTCTCCCACCTAATCCTATCCTGTTAAGCCAATAATGTTATTTATTAAACAAATCACAACAACAAATCTTTACAGTATATAAAAGGATTATTCTACAGCAGTTGTGTTTCTCAAAATCAATGTAGTACGGCCCAAAATATACAACTTCTCCTATGGTACCATGTAAAAAAGTTATCTGAAAATATTTTTCATCCTAAATTTCTTTGTGGAACTTAAATATATCCCTTCAAAAAGACTGAAAAATAAACATGCCCAAACTTGGAAAAACCTAAAAATTTGAATGATTCTTAATAATTCTAATACTGGCTTAATGAATTAGAAAAAGGAAGTTTCAAGCTGGGGATGAAGTACAGTGTTTGAAGGTCATGTGTTGATCTTATTTATGTAATGATAAGGACCTTAACATTAACCTAGTCTCTCCCTCATCCCTCCCTCCTTTCTTTTGTGGCACTTTTACACAATGGAGTATTAGTCAGCAGGAAAAAAAAAACATCATGGAATTTGCAGAAAAATTGATGGAACTAGAAAAAAAAAGTCATAAGTGAGGTAACGCAGACCAAGAAAGACAAACACAATATTCACTAATAAGTGGATAGCAGATGTAAAAAGCAAAGGATAACCAGGCTGCAATTCACATCCCTAAAGAAACCAGGCAAAAAAGAAGATTCCTAAAAAGAAGGTATGGATTGCTCTGGGAAGGGGAAATAGATGAGATCTCTTGTGTAATTGTGGGTAGAGTGGGGTTAGAGGGGAGAGTATGAGGAATAGGAACATGCAGGATCTGAATGGTTGAGTTGGGAGAGGGACAGAGAGGGACAGGGGACCATTGCAGGGATAGGGAGAAACCTGGCTCCTAGGGAAGCTTCCAGGAATCCACAAGGATGACCTCAGCAAAGACTCCTAGAAATAGAGGAGACTGTGCCTAAACTGGTCTTCTCTTGTAATCAGATTTGTGACCACCCTAATTGTCATCCTAGCACCTTCATCCAGCAACCAGTAGAAGCAGATGCAGAGATCCACAACTAAGCACTAGTACAAGCTCTAGGAGTCCAGTTGAAGAGAGGCAAGAGGGATTATTAAAAGCAAGGGGAGTCAAGATCATAAAACCCGCAGAGACAGCTGACCCAAGCTCTTGGGTGCTCATGGACTCTAGACTATCTACATTGATAGGCAGATAGCCTACATGTGACCAATGTAGGCCCTGTACATATATATGGGTGACAGTTGTATAGCTTGATCTGTTTGTGGGGCCTCTCTCAGTGTGACCAGAATTTGTCCCTGTTGTAAGATCAACATAGTAAAAAGGGCAATTCTACCAAAAGCAATCTACAGATTCAATGCATTGCCTATCAAAATCCCAACACAATATTTTATGGACCTTGAAAGAACAATACTCAACTTCATTTGGAATAACAGGAAAGCCAGGACTGTCAAAAAAATTTTGCTCAACAAAAGAACCTCAGGAGGCATCACCATCCTCGACATCAAGTTATACTATAGAGTTACAGTAATAAAAACTGCCTGGTACTGGCATAAAAACAGACTTGTAGATCAATGGAATTGAATTGAAGATTCTGAGCATTAACCCAAAAACCTATGAACACCTGATCTTCAACAAAGAGGCCTGAAATATTCAATGGAAAAAAAGATAGTATCTTTAACAAATGGTGTTGGCATAGCTGGTTGGTAGTGTATAAAAAATGCAAATAGATCCAAGCCTGTAACCCTGCACAAAACTCAAATTCAAATGGATCAAAGATCTCAACATAAACCCAGCTACTCTGAACTTGATAGAAAAGAAAGTGGGAAATACACTTCTACGAATTGGCACAGGCGACCACTTCCTAAATATAACACCAGTGGCACAGACACTAAGAACAACAATGAATACATGGGACCTCCTGAAACTGAGAAGCTTCTGTAAAGCCAAGGATACTGTCAATAGGACAAAGCAATAGCCTACAGAATGGGAAAAGATTTTCACTAACCCTACAAGTGATAAAGAACTGATCTCTAAAATATATAAAAAACTTAAGAAACTAGAGCTCAAAACCTTGAATAACCCAATCAAAAATGAGGTTCAGATCTATAAAGGGCCTCTTCAGCAGAAATATTACGAATGGCTGAAAGGCACTTGAAAAAGTGCTCAACTTCTTTAGCCATCAGAGAAATGCAAATCAAAACAACTTTGAGATACCACCTTATACCTGTCAGATTGGCTAAAATAAAAGACACAGATGACAGCCTATGCTGGAGAGGTTGTAGAGCTTGGGGAACACTCCTCCATTGTTGGTGGGAGCATAAGCTTGTTCAGCCACTCTGGAATGCAGTATGGCTGTTTCTCAGAAAACTGCAAATCAATCTCCCCAAGAATCCAGTAATATCACTTCTGGGTGCATACCATAAAGATGCACATTCACACTCCAGGGCATTAGCTCAACTATGCTCATAGCAGTATTATTCGTAATAGCAAGAATCTGGAAGCAACCTTGATGCCCCTCAACTGAAGAATGGATTAACAAACTGTGGTATATCTACACGATGGAGTACTACTAAGCAGTAAGAAAAAAAATGATATCCTAAAATTTACAGGCAAATGGATGGATTTGGAGAATATCCTCTTGAGCGAGGTATCACAAACCCAGAAAGATAAGCAGGGGATGTACTCACTCATTAGTGGGCTCTAAACAAAAAAGCAAAAAGCAAAGCATGTCCAAGCTGCAAACCACATACACTGAACAGCTTGGGATCTGATACACTTTGGACTGGTACCTTGGATCCCACTCCCTCTAGAGGAAAAACCTGACTCAGTGTTGATGTTGACTGAAGTTGACAGAAGGAAACTGGATCTGCCAGGAATGGATGCTGAACTAAGCCATATTGGGACATTGGGACCTTGGGACCTCCTGCCCTTGCTTGGGAAGAATGGGGAGATGTGGAGAAGAGAATGTGACTGGAGGGGGTGCGAGGGGAAGGGACCTTGAACGAGTACATACACGGATAGAAAATTTGACTTTATTCATAATAATAAAAAAGACACAAAAATATAAATAAATAAAACAAAGGACTTTGAAAATTGGCTTATATTTGAATATTTATAGAACACTTGAAGTTTTCGGTTGGACTCAACATCCTAATCAGCTTGAGGCTCCTGGATTTATTTGACTCCTCAATCAGCAGGTGCAGCAGGTCGCAGTTTTTTTTTTTTTCCTTCTTTATTTTGTATTTATCAAAAAAAAACACAGTAAAAAGAATTTAAAATGTGGAAGAGTTAACAATAACTATACAGAGGATAAGAATGATAAGCTTGGTCTATAAACAAACAAACAAGAAAAAAAAAAAAAAAAAGCCAAACATGCCCAAGCGGCAAACCACAACCACGGAACAGCTTGGGATCAGAAACACCCTGGACTGACCCTTTGGATCCCACTCCACCTAGAGGAACACCTGACTCACTCTTGAGGGAGGGGGGAAAGAACTGGATTTGGCCAGAACTGGAGACTGATCTAAGCAGGTCGCAGTTTTAAGCAAAACAGAAGGAAACCAAATCAGCTCTCTTCAGTACCTGTGATGTGTGATGATGGCCTGGTTTTTTTTTTTTCTGTCCTCATTAAACAGCCATATGCATGGCCATGCTTCATAAGACATCACCACATCTGACAGCTTTGATTCAGGAATAGACTCCTTTTGTGACTTTAACACTGGGTCTTTAGATAGCATGGAGACAAGAATCTGTGATTGGAGGTTTAAGAAGTATACCTCTGTGTAGCTCAGTTGTGATATATCTGAGACTCACCAAGGGTGCTAAAGTATCCTGCAGTCATCGAAAGGAGAGTCGCATTTTTAAAAAAACAGATGGCAGAATCAATGTTAAGTTTATGTGGAAAGTCATCTGGGAAGAATAATGAGACAAAGTTCTATAATGAAAAAAAATACAAAGAAGAGCTAATGGCTAAATATGAGGTTACTACTCTTGATATGCAAGAAAAAGAAAATGAGACAGAGATGTGTAGGTAGAGGCTACAGAGAAGGCATCAGAAAAGTACAGCAGCCTCCAATCATTTTGAAATGAGATAAGGTATAACTTTCCTTACAAATGAAAAGAATTTAATTCAAAAAGACGCTTAGATAGAGAAAAATGTAGACAAAGGAACAGACATATTTATCAGATGTGCAAATGATCAGAAATCCTTCTCTTGTTCATGTAAGACATACATATGAACATAGAGGCACAGAAGCCTTATCTGTCTACCTTAGGCCCTTTGTCTAATGAACTAATATTGAAAGATATTCCAGGAAAAGAGATGTACCAAGGCAGAGAGACTCCCAACCTAGATAAAAATACATTGAGACACAGCCCACAGACATTCCTGAACTGCTCTTCCTTATAATGATATACCTATTCTGAAGTTTTTTAGGATTTTGTATTAAAGCCATTTACAACTGAATGTCATTTTAGAATCTTCTAATAATATTGCCTCTAGGCATTTGATTTACAAGCTATATTACAGTTATCAGAAGGTAAGTTTTAACTCGTCGACCAGGGAGATTCCTCACTTTTTACTTTTAATGATAACATGAATGGATATCTCTATTAGCCTGCAATTATTTGAATGATTTAACACACATTAAAACTGTAGAAATGGTTATTAATATCTTTTTTTCAGTAGCGTGTAAGTGACTCCATATGCCATAAGGCATCCGCATAATCTAAAGCCTTTACATTTGTTCAGACACTGCAAGTATTTTTGTGTAAGTTGATATGAGAAAAAAATTATTATGCATTTAATCTTTCATTAAACATCATATTATGTAATGATAAATTTTAAATGTTGTTTTTATATAGAGGTAAAAAGTAAATTCTTTCAGATCTTCAATATAATTTTTCTAAAAAAGTTGATAATGCTTACATTATTTACAAAAAATACAAGACATTGCTACTCTGACAATATACTTCTGATTTCTGCTAATTCTCTTTATGTTCCACTGTTGAAGTCCATGATCATAGTGTATAAAAATTGTCTCTTTTTTTATTTTATTTTATTTTTTTTAATTTTTTTTATTTTATTTTTTTCTTCCTTCTTTATTTTGTATTTATCAAAAAAAAACACAGTAAAAAGAATTTAAAATGTGGAAGAGTTAACAATAACTATACAGAGGATAAGAATGATAAGCATGGCTTATCAAGGGAAGAAATACAAATAAGATTGCTACACCTATATTTTCTTTGTGTTCATCTTTCCCTCTGAATTTTTTTTTCCATCCC
>PVIH01016133.1:17407-46955 GCA_004025045.1 Sigmodon hispidus | reverse complement strand
ACACACACCACACACACACCACACACACACATGCACACACACACACTTACACACACACACACATGCATCGCATGCATGCGCACATAAAAGCACATGTGCATGTGCATGCATACACACATAATACAATAAATAAGTAAACAAAACATAAATGTATCAAAAAAATTAAAGAAAAGGGAGAAAGGCCTGGGTGGGTATAACTTAGCTGTAGAGTACTTATCCAGTATGCTCAAGGCCCTGGCTTCCATCCCGAGTCCTGCAAGAGGAAAATAAAAAATCAACAAATATGAAATCCACTGGCTTGTAAAGGAGACAGCTAGTCTGTGTGCACATGGAGACAATGAGGACCAGAGACAGGCATCCTGCCAGGGCTGCATCTCTAGTTCTAGCACCTAGAATCTGGGGTGTGTGTGTGTAGGGGGTATATGGGTGTGTATGTGGTGTGTATATGTGTGTGTGTGTGTGTGTGTGTGTGTGTGTGTGTCGTGTACCTTTGAAGAGAAGGATTCATCAGAAGTGAAGCGGACACTCGGGGAAAGAAGAAAAGAGGTAGGACCAGGGCACCATCCATCAAGATGAGGATGCTCTTGAATGTTCAGGGAATGGCTGGTGACCAAGCATAGCTACAGGCTAGTCCCTTAGCAAGAAAAGCCAGAGCATCTGGATAAGCAGCACCCCTCCGAGGCTATACACATTGGGGAGTTCCCTATGGGGTAATCAGGGGGGCTTTTGCCAGGAAGGGGAGGTATGGGTGCTGGGCTGTCCTCAGCAACAGATGTCTGCTGGCCTTCTGCAGTGTTGTGCAATCAAGACCAAACAACCATGGGCTGCTTTCCTGCTGTGGCCTGAGCTAACCAGTGAATCCAGCTGAGAAGTGAATCCAGCCAGGGATACAGGGAGACATCTTGGCTAATGTGCCCTGCCAACCTGGAACCCAGGTTCTGAGCTCACAACTGCCTGGGTAGCTCTGCTCCCAAAGAGAGCGAGGCAGCTGACCACCCCACCCTAAGATGGGTCTGCATGGAGCTGTCCAGGCTGGTTCACAGTCACAGGCCAGAGATACACAGCTGGAGGAGGAACTGAGCCAGAAGTTGAGGATGCTGGCAGGAGCTCCTTACTGGGGGCTGGGAGGAGCAAACACAGTGTGGCCTGGGAACTGGGAGGCCTCTCCAAAGCCTGCAATGGCAAAAAAGATAAGACTGACCTCATATGTCCAGGGGGAGGGGCAGGTAATGGTCAGTCTTTCGTGCCAATCTGGGATGGATACAGCACCCAGTTCTCCTCAGTCCCTAGCCCCAGGTTGCACTTTGTAGATGTGATTAAAATCCACATGGGTGGGTTCTAAGCACCCAAGGTTAGAGGTCACTCTGGACAACTTGTGTGGCCAGACTGGGTTGGTTGTGAGGCCCTGAGCTTCCCTGCTGGTGGATAACAGCCAGCTGGATACCTAGGCTGTCATTTCCTCCTTCAGAGGCTAAACTTGCCTAGTCAGCCCCTTCCCAAGAGTCCCAAGTGAAGGCCGGTCTTGGGCTCTGTGATAGGAGGAAATGCAGGGAGGTAATGGAAGGTCTGAAGCAGGGGGAGAGGAACCTTTACAAACGTGCAGTGTCCAGGTCGGAGACCTCAGGAGGACTTAGCAGCCCATGGATGTTAGCTCAGAGCTCCAGAGCACCCCACCTCATCCACCTGACCCTACCGCCATTGGAGCAGCAGGTGTGAATCTGTGGAGCTGTGGGCAACAGCATCACTCTGTCTCCCTTTCTTCTTTAAAGAAAGAAAGACTAAAGAGGAAACACACAACACACACACCCCACTTTTCAGACAGGGTTCTCACTAAGAAGCTCTATAGATCTAGCTGGCCTGGAACTCACAGAGATCCACCTGCCTCTGCATCCCTGGGAGAGCCAAAGTTATATTTTAATTGCTATGCCTGAGAGATCCATGAAACAAAATGCTTCTGGTCTGTAAGCACCTTGTCCGAGGACAGACAGTTCCTGAAATGCTGGAGACTACTGTTTATGGGAGATGACAAAACACGTTTTCACACCCATAACCAGGTTTGTTTGACTCATCTGCATTGATGTGCTTGATCACATGTGGGCAGCGGGAAGTATGTAGACAGGAAATACATCAGGATGTGTGCTTGCCCCTGATTGAACCTGATGGGAAATGCAGTGAATTCTGGGTTTTCCTTCTTAAGATGCTGCAGTGACTCTGGGCCATTTCTGGGAAATCTGGGTATGGACCTGGCCCCAGTCCATCCACCTAGCCAGTATTTAGTTAAAACTTGCTTCAAATTTGGCTTTAAACTATGATAGTGGTCTTATTCTCAATCAGTGGGATTAACATTCAGGTGCCAGGATTAAAGTCCTTCATTATTGTGCACCTTGCTAGAGGCGTTAACTCTTCAGACCAGTGGGCAGGGAGACAGCTCAGTCACTGTGGACCAATGAGGGGCAGAGGCTCAGGTGCCCATGGGGCTGTCAGAATCCTGATCTCAGCCTCAGATCTCCCTACAGTAGAGGTAAGCAGATGAAAGATGGCTTTAGCCCCTCTGCATAGACACATTTCCCTGCTTGTTTTCAGAGGAAGAACCTGACAGAGATGGGCCCATTGCTCTTAGCCACTGGCCTCCATCACCAAGGGTCTCCTACAGGCTTCCCCATGCTGACTAGAAGCCAGCTCTGCTCACAGGAGCCCCAAGTCAAGCTTCAGGGCTATCTGCTGTCTACCAGAGTGTTCTGAGGCAAGTCAATATCTCCCTGGGGACAGAAGGACAAAGAACAGGAGCTGAGATGTGAGTGTGGCCAAAGAGTTAAAGAAGCCACCATAGTCTGTAGTCACAGGTGGTTGGGCGGGACGTCGCACCAGAGCAGGGTGGGGTAGTTATGATGATTTACTGGACAGTAGGAATGCAGAGTCCACCCAGTGCTAGGCTGTGTTTCAAGAGCTGATGGCTTCTTCTGGGACCAGGTAACTAATTTTACCTCAGTCATCACACTACAGAGCAGAAGACTGGACAAGGAAGGTATTACTCTTTATAAGGAAAGCCCAAGACCCAGCTGACAGCTTCTCACCGAGGCAGAGTTTTCCTAGCCCCCTCTCTCAAGTGACTTTCCAAACCACACCCACCCTTTCCCTGCTCTGGCTCAGCCCACTGCTCAGTCCTACTTTCTGTCATCCTCCAGAGGCCTGGGAACAATCCTGCTGGACTCTGGAGTCACATACAAACACCACATTGCCCTCTCTGACAGCACCAGGGCCCTATGCTGTTTTTTCCTCCCTACAGTAGAGTCTTTAGGGTCATTAGACACCCCCTACCTCACATTATGCAAGGTTTGGAAGTCATAGGCCCTCACACATCTGCTCCCATACAGTGTCCCATCCTTGATGTGGGCTGCAGGTGGATAGCCCAAAGCAGGGTGAAACCATGTCCTCACTCACCACAGCTTCCCAGAGCTTGGCTTGAGTCATAAGCCCAGGACTCTGTCACTGTCCTCTCCACACAGCTATCCTTTGGAGATGGCAGCTATGTGCTTTGCCTGACCAAGTACCCTCTCCCTATTCTGCTCCAGCCACTGGTGACCCCGCCAAACTGAGGCTCAGGGATGCCTAGAGCAGATGAGTGCCTGTCCGGGGCTCCAGGCCTGCAGTGCTTTGCTGGTTAGCTGGTGGTTGTGCCCAAAGAGGCAGCACTGTGCCTGATCTCTTTGTGTGGAGAGCATTCTGTGTGTTCAGGGGACAGTGGTTGGTGCCACCTAGTACACAGAGGTGACCCTGAGGTTGGAGTGCTGTTGTGGTCGGAGAGTTCCACACCCCAGCTGAAAGCTGTCTGCTATATAGGACTGTCCTCTGGGTCAGGCAACAGCTGGGTGCTTGGCAGCTGGTGCCCCTTACCGAGGCAGGGCAGACCGTGGGACCCTTCCGTGGGTGCTTGGCCACTTCTCTCAACAGCCAAACAAAATTCTACCTGGTCACCTGTCACCTTGGGGTCTCTGGAGGGGTTTGAGTACATAATCTGGGTAGGACTAAGGGAGGGGCTCCATCTATGCTGGGTGAAGACTTCCAAATGTGGCTGCTTTGGGGTCCCCATGCTTCTGTAAGCAACCCTGTACCCATGTTCTGTCAACTGAGTCTGATAAACTCATTGGCTCCCCAGGGGAACTTTGGTAGAAATGAACCTTAGCTTGCCATCAGGCCTTAGAAGGAAGGAGGTAGATATTGCCTACTTCCTCCTCCAGGGGGAAAATTCTTGCAACACTAGGGAAGTGGATTAACCAAGTCTGGCTTGTTTCCATGGAACTCAGATGGTGTAGAAATTTCCAGGCTACATGTATGGATCAGTTAGTAGAGTGCTTGCTTAGCGTTTGATCCTCAGTACCACATAAACTGGGTGTGTCTGCCCACCTGTAGTCAGACGTTCAAGGTCATCTTGGATGCAAAGCAACTTTGAGGCTACCCTACAATGCATGATGAGACCTGATCTCAAAAAAGATTTTTGGAGGCTGGAGGCAAAAGTGCATACTGCTCTTGCAAAAGACCCAAGTTCAATTTCTAGCACCATGTAGAGAGGTTCACAACTACCTGTAACTTCAGCTTCAAGGGGATCTGATGCTCTCTGCTGGACTTGTGTGGACATGTGCACACACACACAAACACACACACAAACACACACAAATAAATTTTTAAAAAATGTTTTCTTTTTTTTGCTGAGCCCTTGGCCACCAAATAAAAGATCACATTCCTAGGCTCCTGACACTGTGTCATGCTAACTCGGACTGGTCATCTTGTTCAGGATGCTGCTGTTGACATTTTGTTATAGTGACTGAGTGGTGTCATACCCAGCTGTCACTGTGGTGTTCCATGTTTATTGCTGTTATTTGTGATAAGGCCAGTGTCAGCTGCACATCCAGCCCCCACCAGATTCTCAGAGGCAGGAAGGAGTCAGACCCTCAGAGGATGAGGTGAGGAAAAGGCACATGGCTGAGGTGCACTGTGGCCCCATGGCTGCTTGTTCTCTTAAGTACAAGTGGGGATCTTGAGCACTCAGGTTTCTGTGGGAAGCTCTGTAAACAGACATGGTATCTCTCTATGTGAGGACACTCAGTCCTGACAGCCAGCTTGGTGTCAGCTGCCTGGTGACAGCCAGATGCTCCTCTGAGGAGACTTTGTTCTCCAGGGTCAGTCTCTCCATCTTGGAAATGGGATTTTTTTTTTTTTTTTTTTGCATACAGACACTAGCTTGTTTTAATCCAATGAGAGCTTACATAAGAAGCAAGAAGTCCCGGGGCTGTGTCCCTGGCTTCTACCTACCAATTCTCTATTCTCCTAAGATTACCCAGTTATGAGATACCCGGGGACTGTCATTCCAGTGGCCACTTGTCTCTGAAATGACTCAGAGTCTGAAGTCATTGCCTTTCACACTTTGAGGAGTTTCTGCTTATGTGTCTTAGTCAATGTTCTATGACCACAGAGACACCATGACCACAACTCTTATAAAGGAAAGCATTAAATGGGGGCTGGCTTACAGTTTCACAGTGTAGTTCATTATTGTCATGGCAACACTTAGGCAGACATGGAGCTGGAGAAGTAGCTGAGTGTTCTACATCCAAATTCACAGGCAGCAGAAAGAGACAGACACTGGACCTGGCCTAGGCTTTTAAAACCTCAAAGCCTGCTCCAGTGACACACCTCCTCCAACAAAGCCACACCTCCTAATTCTTCTCAATAGTGCCACTCCCTGGATACTAAGAATTAAATCTATGAGCTTCTATTCAAACCACCACAGTGAGGAGTGGGTTAGGCTGTCTTAGTTTTTTTCTAGCAACTGACCACAAACTCTGCAGGTTCCTTGGTGCATCCATTTTCCCTTCAGGCCCCGAATGTTATTCACAAACACATTTGCCTCACCTCTGCTGCTGTGCCTCGGACCTTGCCTTCCCATGGGAAGGATCTATGAAGTCACTTGGACTCACCCAGATTCCAGGGACTAGACAGAGGACACCTTTGGGAAGAGGCAGGTTCTTGGTCTTCTGCATTCCCTGCACCCAGACAAGGGTTTGCCTAGGCTGAGTGTGGCACATAGTAGAGATTCCATAAACTCCTAGCCGTTTATGAAGCTGAAAATGAAAGAGACACTGACTTCTTAGACTCCTTCAAGAATTCTGCATTCAAGAAGCAGAGGAAAGCAGATCTCTGGGTTTAAGGCCAGCCTGGTCTACAGGAGTTCCAGAACAGCCAAAGCTACACAGAGAAACCCTGTCTCAAAACATCAATAACAAGAAGAACTCCAGGACCACATTCTTGTACTCTTTGAGGATAGAGCTGGATGCTCCTCACTGATGGGCCTGAAGGTCCCCAGGGAGGGGAGCCGAGACAGAACAATTTTCTTGGTTCAGCTGAAGACAGCCCCGTGATGATACATTAGTTACAGGAGACCTGCTGCGAGCCAAGTGACCATCACAGGCACAGAGAGGAACTACTGACCAGCTATTGGGTACCCAGGCAATGGATGAAGAAAGCCCTGCCTTGTGATGCTGTTATGGTCACATGATCAGGGTGGCAAAGGGCTCTGGCCAGATGGACATGGCCAAGCCAAGAAAGAGCCAACTTGGGAATCTCTGCAGAGCTGGGCCCTGATTCAGCTGTGAGGCAGATGCCCTGAGCATACTAGTCTCTCTCTGCAGAGGCCAGAAAAGGGTGCTGAATCCGCCTGGAACTGGAGTTATAGTGGTGAGCCGCCAGATGGCTGCTGGGCAGCAAACTTGGGTCCTCTTGAACAGCCAGTGCTCTTAACCATTGAAGCCATTTCTCCAGTTCCTAGTTTTCTTGGTTTTGTTTTTATGTTAGCCAAAAAACCCACTTGTACAAAGGCATTAAGAAATGCACCATTTTATGGGTACATTGTTTTGTTTGTTTCTTTTTTAAGTCTTATGAGTGTTGGACTCTGTAATAACAGAGTTGAGGTAACTGAGAAACGATGGGCGTTTACTGGATTGTGGTTCTGCAGGCTGTGAAATCCAAGGGCTTCACATGGGCTTGTAGTGAAGGTAACTTTACTGCATTGGCTGCCCTTTGGTGGGAGGTAGAGAGGACAGGAAGGAAGCCCAGCTCATCCTTCTCATGGGGACCCACTGCCAGGCAGCTAACCTACTCCCATGGTAGTGGTATCCACTCTACGGGGCTAGACTCAGCCTGCTGTGATGTACAGGCCAGTTACCCCAGCACTTGAGAGGCTGAAGCAGGAGAATCAGCAGTGAGTTCAAGACCAACTTATGACACTGTCATAACAACAACAGAAGATTACTGGCACCTCTCGATGTTCCAACTTCTCAGTACCCTGCTGAGAAGGGAGCTCCTGTGACCCTTGAAGGTCACCTTCGAACCACAGTCCCAAAGCTTCTGAGTTTAGATGCTGAATCTTGTCTATAGAAACACTTGGAATAATAGGGATTTTTGTTGTTGTTGTTTGGTTTTTGGGACAGGGTTTCTCTGTGTAGCCCTGGTTGTCCTGGAACTCACATTATAGACCAGGCTGACCTTGAACTCACAGAGATCTACCTGCCTCTCTGCTTCCCAAGTACTGGGTCTTGAGGTGTGTACATCCACCACCTAGCATAATTTTTTTTTAACTACTAGTTATATGAGACTTTTATACAATGTATTTTAATCATATTCACCCTATTTTCTTAGTTCTTTGAGAATTCTGGCTGGTAGCTTTCTTATTGGAAACCATGGTGGTTGGAGGAAGTGGCATAAGCCTGCCAGGCCTGAAAGAGAAGGAACGTCAACCAGCCGGTCAGCCCGGAGCCCCACCCAGAGAAGATCCCCACAGGAGGGAAAGAGACCTGGAGAGATCTGTCACTAGCAAGCTGGCCCTAGATAAATGGGCAAAAGGGATCTCTTGAAACTGAAAGAAAATAATAGGAGATTTGGGCCAGCAAGATGGCTCAGTGGGAAAAGGCAATTGTCGCTAAGCCTGGCCAACCTGAATTCTATCCCTGGTACTTACAGACTGAGAACCAGTTCCCAAAAGTTGTTCTCTGACTGACATACAGACACTTTGGAATGCACACACAACTTCCTGCACAACCTTCCACCTTACACAAAACAAATACATGTAAAATAAAATTGCTCTTAGAGAGAAAACTTTACAGTTGGACAGAAGGAGAAAACAATTAAGTTAAAAAAGAACTCTTCAGGCTGGAGAGATGGCTCAGCGGTTAAGAGCACCGTCCGCTCTTCCAGAGGACCCGGGTTCGATTCCCAGCACCCACATGGCAGCTAACAACTGTCTGTAGTTCCAGTTCCAGGCAAACACCAAGGCAAATAAATAAAGAAAGAAAGAAAAAAAAAGAAAGAAAGAAATTTAAAAAAAAAAAAAAAAGAACTCTTCAGGTATAGTGCCTCACACTGGCCAATCCTAGCACTCAGGAGGCTGGGGCAGGAGGATCAGTCTGAGTTCAAGGCTAGTGTGAGCTGCAGAGTGAGGCTTTGTTTAAAAGAAAGAGGTGGAGTCTGACCAGGAACTTAAGATCAGAGTGTCTCCTAATGCTCATTCAAGAAGCTTCTTTCTGCAGTGGATGACAGTTGACACAGAGCCCCACAGCTGGACAGTGTGGCAGCTGACACAGAGACCCACAACTGGACAGCATGGCAGCTGACACAGAGCCCCACAGCTGGACAGCATGGCAGCTGACACAGAGCCCCACAGCTGGACAGCGTGGCAGCTGACACAGAGACCCACAACTGGACAGTGTGGCAGCTGAAACAGAGCCCCACAGCTGGACAGTGTGGCAGCTGACACAGAGACCCACAGCTGGATAGCATGGTATAGCTGACACAGAGACCCACAGCTGGATAGCATGGTATAGCTGACACAGAGACCCACAGCTGGACAGCGTGACAGTTGACAGAGACCCACAGCTGATAAGTTTGGAGAGAATAAGAGACACAGAATGCTTATCCCTAAATAGGACGTCTGCATCACACACGTTCGGAAAATTTCAGAGATGTTCAATAAAAAGTGTCTAAATTGTCAGATCCAGAGGTGTTCAATGACTCAGAGGAGACAGTGTTTTACAGACATGAAGGAGTAGGTGCACACAGGAACTCAGTGACTGGGACAGCGTGAACAAGACCTGGGCAAAGCTCAAGCCAAGACCCCAGGGTGGAGGGGACAAGGGAGGCATGAAATCGCAGCACTAGCTGAGAAGCTATTGCCAGGTGGAAGCTGTTGAGAGAGGGGGAGGGAGTTTTCTCTAATGATGTGACCCTAGAAGGCCAGCCTCACTCCAGGTAGGAGCAGCTGGGCACAACGATTAGACTCCATAGGTTTAGAAAGCAACAGAAGGACAGAGGGAAAGGAAAGGGGTTGTTAAAGGAGGTGAGGGTGGGCAGGGCACATCTGGGAGGAGTTGGGAGTGGGGGTAAAATGATCAAAATACACTAGAGGAAAACCGCAAAGCATTAATAAAAATTATTTTATTTTTATTATTTTATGTATAGATGTGTCTGCCTGGATATAGATATGTGAATGTGAGTACAGGTCCCTGCAGCCCCCAAATATTATTAAACATAAGCAAACAAAAATGGATAGAAACCACAGACTTGGGATAGAGAAATGGCTTACTACTTCAGACCATATGTTGGTCTTCCAATATATGATCAGAGTTCAGTGTGTAACACCATGTCAGGTGTTTCAAAATCACCTGTAACTACAACTCCAGAGGATCAGATCTCTCTCACTGAGAGAGAGAGAGAGAGAGAGAGAGAGAGAGAGAGAGAGAGAGAGAGAGAGAGAGAGAGAGAGGAGAATAAAAATAAAACCAAAATCAATTCCAGTCTTAAATTCCAACATATTAGCATTCACACTAAGTACAAATGGTCTAAATTTACAAATTAAAAACACATAAATATATAGAGTAGATTCTGTTTGCTTGTTTGTTTGAGAAAAAGGTCTTTCCCGCTGTGGAATAATCCCTCTGCATACTGTTAATATGCATTACTCTCATTGGTTAATAATAAAAACTGATTGATTGGCCTATAGCAAGGCAGGATAGGGCTAGTCAGGAAAGTCAAAATAAAAAATGCTGTGGGGAAGGAAAGTCCGAGTCAGAGAGACATTAGCCAGCTGCCCAGGAAGCAAGACATGCTAGAGGACAGGTAAAGCCACGAGCTAAGTGGCAATCTATAGAGTAGTTGAAATGGGTTAATTTAACTGTAAGAGCTAGTTAACTTAAATATAATAAGCCTGAGCTATTGACTGAGCATTTATAATTTATGTTCAGTCTCTGAGTCAGTTATTTGGGACCAGCCAGTTGGGAAAGGAAACATCTGTCTACACGATCTATGTAGCCTTGCTTGGTCTGGAACTTGCTGGCCTCAGATTCAGAGAGATCCTTATGCCTCTGCCTCTGTGTACTAGCACCTTAGTCTGTGCTATTACACCCAGACTTTAAAAGGGGGGCGGGTAGTCATTTCATGTGTATATGCCTGAGAGCATGCATTTGCACCACATGCATGGATGTGCCTTTGAAACACAGAAGAGGGCATCAGACCCCAGAACCAGAGTTGCAGAGTCATAGGCTGCCTGATATGGGTGCTATAAACTGAACTTGAGTCCTCTGCAAAAGGAGCAAGTGCTCTTAATGGCTGAGTCACTTCCTCAGCCTCTGCAGAGCGGATTTTAAATGTTTATTACAATTTTATCTATTTATTTACTGTGTTTGTGTATCATGCATGTTTTATACACATACCACGTGTGTGTTTGAGACATGTGTATCTCACGTATGTTCTTGGCACAGCACCTGCTACTCAGAGGACAAGTTACAGAAGTGAGTTCCCTCCTTCCTCCATGTGACCAGAGATCAGATTTAGGCCATTTGATGTGACAGCAAGTGTCCTTATCCAATGATCCACATCCCAATCTCCAGAGTAGATTTCCTCCTTCCTTTTCCTTTCTTTCTTTCTTTCTTTCTTTTTATTTTTGAGACAAAGTTTTTCAGCATAGCCCTGGCCATCCTGGAACTTGTCCTGTAGACCAGGTTGGTCTTGAACTCAGAAATTCATCTGAGTCTGCCTCCTGAGTGCTGAGATTAAAGGTGTGCAGCACCACTGCCCAACCCCCACACCCTCCCTTGTTACTATGTAGATCTGTCTGTTCCAGATCTCATTATGTACACCAGGCTGGCCTTGAACTCTCAGAGATCTACTTGCCTCTGTTTCCCCAGTGCACCACCATGCCTGGCTTCATAATAGACTTTTTAAATGATTGAAATGTGACTACAAGAAACCCATTTAAAGTTGGACAAGGTGGCCCCCATCTTTAATTCTAACTCTATGGAAGCAGAGACAGGAAGATTTCTTGAGTTTGAGGCCAGCATGGTCTACACAATGAGTTCCAGGACAGCCAAGAACATATATAGAGACCCTGTCCCCCCCTAAAAAAAGAAAGGAAAAAAAACCTATTTAAATACAGATATGCCTCAGTTTACAAGCAGGGACTTAAGGCTGGAGAGTCCAGAGACGAAGGATAAAACCAAATGTCACTGGGAAAAAAAAACAATGAAATGATTTCTAATAATATCCTACCATACTCATAAATTAATACCTAGTCCAATGGTCATCAGAGGCTTCACCCATCAACTGATGGGAACAAATGCAGAGACCTACCACCAAACATCAGGCAGAGCTTGAGGGATCTACAGATGACAAGGGAGAAGCCGGGGGTCAAGAACACCGTGAGAATATGGCCCACAGAATCTACTAAGTAGATCTCATTGCAGGCTCACTGTGCCTCAAGAGACAAGCCTGGAGCCTCTATGGCTCTGACCTAGGTCCTCTGCATAAATGTTATGGTTGCATAGCTTGGTGCTCTTGTGGGACTCCTAACAGTTGGAGTGTGGGTTGTTCCTGACGCCTTTGCCTGCTCTTGGAAACCTTTTACTGAGTTCCATCATCCAGCCTGGATTTCAGGTTTGTGCCTAGTCTTATTTTTATGCCATATTCATTGATATCCCCGTGGATCTGGGGGAGAGGAGAGGTGGATGGGGATCTGGGAGGGGAATCTGTGGTTGGAATGTATTGTTTGAGAGAATAATAACAACAACAACAATAAAGAGTAACAAGAAAAATCAATTTAAATAATTATGCCTCAGTTTACAACTCATAAACTGAAAATATCACAATTTGAAAAATATACCTACTGGACTAACAGCTGAACAGTATAGCCTCGTAACATGGTACACTGCAGAGACCAGCCTGTCTGCTCTGTGGGTGTGCTTCTGACTGTAGGAGAGCAATACTACATGTCAACAACCCTGGAAAATATTAAAGTTCAAGGCTCATGAGAACCAAAATTACATTTTAAGTTTTAATTACCATGCCTGAGAGATTCATGAAGCAAAAATGTCTCTGATCTATAAGCCCCTTGCCCGAGGACAGACAGTTCCTGAAATACTGGAGGCTACTGTTTATGGGAGATAAAAAAAAAAAAAAAAAATAACACATGTTTTTTTACTCCCCTAAAAGAGTTTTTTTAACCCACCTGCACCAGTTGTGCAAGATCACATGTGGGCAGGAGGTTCAAAGGCAGGAAATATGTCAGGATATATGCTTGCCTCAATTGAACCTGATGGGAAAAACTTAAGCTGCTATACATCACAACTTGGGGCCATTTTCTGGAAACCCAGAGATGACCTGGCCAGAGCCCATCCATCTGACCAGTATTTGGTTAAAGCTTACTTCAAATTTGGCTTTTAATCGTGGTAGTCTTATTCTTTTTTTTTTTTTTTAACACTTTTATTTATTTATTTAATTATTTGCCTTGGTGTTTGCCTGGAACTGAAACTACAGACAGTTGTGAGCTGCCATGTGGGTGCTGGGAATTGAACTCGGGTCCTTTGGAAGAGCAGAGGGTACTCTTAACCGCTGAGCCATCTCTCCAGCCCCGTGGTAGTCTTATTCTTGCCTAGTGGTGGGACTTGGGGTATGGTTTCTGTGGGATGCAGGATATTTTCATGCCATTGGATAAAAAAATAAACAATAACAGCAAAAAGATTGCAAATTTGAAACTGCATACATATACATACAAACATATAATAGATGGGCTAAAAATAAAAGCACTGGTGAAAATACACACACCAGCTAACATCGTTTTACTTCCTGAAGCTGAGATAAATACTCAGCAAACACAGACTGATAGGAAAGGGTTTGTGTGGCACGCAGTTCGAGGGGGTCATTCTACCACAGTGAGGAAGATGTGGCAGCTGAGAGGAAAACATGGCTGCAGCAGCAGGAAGCTGGTAGCTCACATAGTATCTGTATCCAGGAAACAGGAAGCAGGAAGTGAGGTTAGAATAGGCAGCCTTGAGGTCCACCCACAGTGACCCACTTTCTCCATCTCTTAAAGGGTCCATGACCTTCCACATAGCCTCACCAAACACACATGCCTGTGGGGAACATTTGCCATCCAAACTACAGCACAGCATTATGTAATTAGAGGATGTGGGTGTGGCTAGCTCTGGAGAAAGATTACAGAGACAAAAGATGGCCATCACAGTAAGATGGCAGTACTCAACCACAGACAAGACAGCAATTCTCCTGCTTGAGAAGTGTCAGCAAAAATTAACAGGGGGAAAAAAAGAGAAATGAATAAATGCATAGTTGCAAAACCCTCTCTCAACTCCTAGGACAATGACTCACAACTGACAGGGACACAAAACTTCCGCCAGCTGCAATCTCACTGTTATTATCAAGGGCTCACAGAACACTCACTGAGATAGGCATATATTGGACTGGCAAGATCACTCTGTAAGCAGAGGTGTCCATGGTCAAGCCTGATAACCTAAATTTGATCCCTGGCACCCACACAGAACTGACTCCTGCAAGTTGCCTTCTGACCTCCAGGTATGTTAAAGCACAGGTCCCCAAGTAAACAAATAAATAATTTTGTTTTTGTTTGTTTTTAAATCTCCAAGACAAGGTTTCTCTGTGTAGCCTGGACATCCTAGAACTCATTTTGTAGATCAGGCTGGCCTTGAACTCAAAGATTCACTTACCTCTGCGGCATAACACAGTTTTAAAAAGATCACTAGATAGCCACAAGTTAGTCTGTCAATTTGAAAAAAAAAAAAATGAAACCATACAAGGTGTGTTCTCTGATGTAACAAGAAGCAATAGCAGGATATTTTCCCAAGACTTGGAAACTAAACAGGCCTCTAATGTGTGGGTCAGAGAAATCTCAAAACAAACTAACAAATCAACATTAAAAAAAATAGATGTATTTTGTTTTGATTTTTCTTTTCTTACATTCTTTTAGAGCCAGGGTCTCAATGTGTAGCCTTGGCTGTTCTGGAACTCCCTATGTAGATCAAGCTAATCTTGAACATATAGAGATCTGCCTGCCTCTATCTCCCAAGTTCAAGGATTTAAGGTGTTTGACACCAGCAAAATTGACTTATTAGTATTGCCATTGTGTGTGCGCGCATGTGTGGTGGGCACACATGTCAAAGCAAGCTCTCAACTTCCACAGTTATGCTAGGTTCGGGCGGGGACTGAACGCAAGTCCTTAGGCTTGCACCACAAGGGCTCTACCAGCTGAGCCAGCTGGTTGGCCCCCAGAAGACATTTTAAAAGTGTGGAGACAAACAGAAGCTCAGGCTGCAGGCTGCCTGGTTAAATGCTGGGAGGGGGAGCTTCTAACAGAAGCCTTGGGACCTCCTCAGGAAATAGCCGCACAGCCGCTAGCAACACAAAATCTGAGCTCTTGGCCCAATTGTTCTTCTTATAAAACAAGAAAAAAATGTTCAAAATAAAGTGAAACAAACAGAAGGACGTAATCAATATAAAAGCAACAATCAATAAGTTTAAATCTGCAAAATGGAGACAAATCAATGAAATGCAAAGCTTACTCTTTGAAAAGTAACTAATAGAAAGAAACATCTAGAAAGACTGGTAGAGGGCATGAGAAAAACATCTAGAAAGACTGGCATAGTGTGAGAGAAAAAAAAAAGATAGTTATTCACATCAGGAATAGAGAGCAGACATCTCCAGGGACCCTGAAGACTTCAAAAGGGTAGAAATCGAGATGGGCTGGAGAGGTGGGTCAGCAAGAACCCGAGTTCAAGTTCTCGAACTCACATGGCAACTCACAACCATTTGTAACTCCAATCCAGGGGACTGGACTTCCTTCGGCTCCCTCAGACACTCAGGCATGCATAATTAACTTTTTACAACTTTAAGAAAGCTAAAATCCTCCTCTACTGGATAAAGAGTATCTATTCAAAAATCTGTAATTTATTCTCGGTGCTAAAAGTCTGAAAGCCTTCTCCCTAGGATGGGAAGTAAGGAGGCAGCTACCAACAATCCATTGTTAGCTGTTGGATGTTGTTTGTTGGTACAGTGACAGAATCTAGACCCTTGAACTTGGTAAGTGAGTGCTCTACCACAGAGCTATATTCTCAACCTCTTCTTCTGTTTTATTCTGAGACATGGTGTCATTAACTGGTCCAGGCAACCCCCTCTATATACTCCAGTGTATTCTCAAGTTAGAGATTCCCTTGCCTCTCTGCTGAGATTACTAGTGTTGGGAGCTTTTGCCACAGCAATAAGGCAAGAAAAGTGAACCAAATCCGTTCAGATAACAAAAGAAACAAAACTGTTACTTTTCTTGTGCAAAGGATACAATTATATAGAAAAACAGTTACAGAAAGCCTCTCTCTAACACCATGGATGTGAGGCCACCTGTAATCCCGGCACTGAGGAGGCCAAGGCAAGATGATGTGGTCTGAGGACAGCCTGAGCTACATACATACTAAGTCCCAGGCTAGGTGCAACTGCATAAGAGACCACGACAGAAAATGATACAGAACCAGCAAGATGGCTCTGTGGGTTAGGGTACACCAGCCTTATAGCCTGAGTTTGACTCCTGAAGTCTTCATAAAGATAGACAGAGGGAACTAACTCCACAAACTTGTAAGGTTCATATACACACTGTGGCATGTATGTCCATGCTCACATACATGTAATAATAATAAAGTAAAACAAGGCTTCCTGGAATTGATAAATGAACTCAGTAAGCTTACAAGACACAAGATTAACACATAAAACTCTGTTTTATGTCTATTTACTAGTAATGAACACATAAAAACTAAGACTCAGAGGTTAAGAGCACTGACTGTTCTTCCAGAGGACCTGGGTTCAATTCTCAGCACCCACTTGGCAACTCACAACTCCAGTTCTAGGGGACCTGACATTCACACAGGTAAAACACTAATGCACATAAAATAAAAATAAATTATTTTTGAAAACAGACTTTCAAAGACATCCTGTTACTCTTGTAGCTGTGGGGGCATGTCTGCAACCCTAGCACTCAGGAGGCTAAGGTAGGGGGAAAAAGAACACATTGTTCAGCCAGTGACATGTCTCAGCTTGTGAGGGTTGTCTTCTGGGGCTGGAGAGATGCTCAGTGGTTAAGAGCACTGGCTGCTCTTGCAGAGGACCTGGGTTTGACTCCCAGCACATACAAGGTAGCTCATAACTGTATGTAGCTCCAGTTCCCGGGAATTCAATGCTTTCTTCTGGCTTCTGTGGGCAGTGCACACATGTGGTACACATATAGTCATGCAGGCAAACATTTATACACATTAAGAACAAAGTTCTCACCAGGCAAAGGTGGCACATGCTTTTAATCCCAACATTCAGGAGGCAGAGGCAGGCAAACCTCTAAATTTGAGTCTAGCCTGGTCTACAGATAGAGTTCCAGGACAACCAAAGCTATAGAAATAAATGGAGATCCCTCACCTGTGACATTAACTCCGCATGGACAGCAGACCTTTGTGAGGTGGGGTGGAGGTGGGGTCTTATGGTTTGAAGGAAAATGTCCCCACAGGGTCCTGTGTTTGAAAACCGTAGCCCATGGTGCGGTGTGGGAAGGTTGTGGGTGTGGAACCTTTAGGAGGTGGAGCCTTGTGAGAGGAAGTAGCCCTGGGCAGTGGTGAGGGATGGAGTAGGGTGGAGGCATGAGTTCTAACTTCCTCCCACTCGGGTTCCTGACTTCCCCACCTTGGCTCCCTGTTACCATGGAAATGCTTTGCCCCTTCCTTTCCATCATGAAGGACTGTGTCCTCTCAAACCATGAGCTAGAAAAAAGCCTTCCCTCCTTTGAAAGTCGTCAAGTATTTGGTTATAGCAACAAGGAGAGTGAGCACCTGCTCTGTTCTCCCTAGGTAGCACAGGCTGGCCTCGGCTTGCGGCAACCCTCTTGTCTGCTTCCAGCGCTACCATTACAGACATGCACCATCACATCTGACAATGGATGCCAGACTCTAGTACAAAATGTAAAGTTATAAATCATCTGGAGAGAGAGAGAGAAAGAGAGAGAGAGAGAGAGAGAGAGAGAGAGAGAGAGAGAGAGAGAGAGACTACATGAGGCCAAAAGTTCTTAGAGTGAACACCAAAACAACATAGAGAAAATGAACATCATCAAAATTTGAAAATTTGTTAGGGAGAGATGGTTCAACAGTTAAGAGCCCTGGCTGCTCTTGCATAGGACCCAGGTTCAATTCCCAGCGTCCATATAGCAGCTCACAACAACCTGTACTCCAGCTCCAAGACATCTGACAGCCTCTTCTGGCCTCCATGGGTACTGCACATAGTGTCACTCCACTCCCACTACACACACATATACAGACAAAAGTAAACAGTTGTGGGGGAAAAACCACTCTGCTAAAACTCCAGCTAAGAAGGGGTGCAAAAATATCACAAAGATAGAATGTCGCTGCTCCTCAATGGATGGAGGGAACTGGCTACTAGACCCTCAGAAGGCAAAAAACCATTGAAGCTCAAGTACCTTGTATAACATGCCAGGTGTGTATGTAGAATCCCTACATATCTCTGTACCTTCTGGATGCCTCACAACACCCCACAAAATGTAAGCACTATGAGAATAGTTGCTATGCTGTGTTGTTTAGAGAAATAATGACAAGAAAAAATGTCCTTATAAATATCCTTTGCATAGTTTCTGCAAACATCTTCAATCCATAGTCAGTTGACTCAGGGATGCACAAGCCCTGGAAATAGAGTCAACTGCTCTTGTCAATCACCAAAGTTGTCATTGAACCAAGAACTGGAATCTAGGTGACAGAAACAATTATCATAATTTATAACAGTTTTACTAGAAAATGGCCAAAACAGGACTGGGGAGATGGCTCGGGGGTTAAAAGCACTGGCCGTTCTTGCAAGGACCTGGGTTTGATTCTAAGCACCAGTAAGGTGGCTCACAGCCATCTGTTACTTGTTACTTCAATCCCAGAGGGGATCTGATGTCCTCTTCTGGCCTCCTTGGGGACTGCATGCATATAGGGCACAGACCTATGAAAGCAAAACACACATATATATTAAATAAAATTAAAATAATAAAAATGGACACATGCATGAAGATATATTTCACCAGTGAAAATTCATGCATGGCAACCAAGCATAGAAAATGCATTCAGTCATCCACTGGGAGAATGCAAGCAGAGACCATGATGTGGCATGGCTGCCTGCTGCCTATAGAGCTGCTCCAATAAAGCCAATCAACAGCAGCAACAGCATAAGAAAGAGGAGCTACACTCACTGCTGGAGACAATGCAAGACAACAGGGTCACATGCGCAGTGGAAAAGGGAAACTGTCCATGTATGCTGGAGACTGGTATGTTCTGAAAAGGCCTACAACTACCATGTGACCCAGGGATCAGCCCAAGACACTCCCCCATGTGACCCAGGGATCAGCCCAAGACACCCCCCTACATCTCCTACCATGTGACCCAGAGATCAGCCCAAGACACTCCCCTACATCTCCTACCATGTGACCCAGAGATCAGCCCACGACACCCCCTACATCTCCTACCATGTGACCCAGAGATCAACCCTAGATACTTCCCCACATTCCCTATCATGTGACTAAACAACTCAGCCTCTAGACAGCCATCCTGCAGCTCCAGCTCAGGTGTTGTCGTGATATGTAAAGAATTTACCTCACAAGCATGAGGACATGAGTTTGGATCCCCAGGATCCATGGAGAACTGGACACAGTAGCATGTATCCATAACCCCAGTGGTAATCCGTCCTCTGAGATGGGGTGTGGAGGCAAGAGAATCCCTGGAGGCTGACAAGATAGTTGCTCTGGAGTACCTGTGGAAAACAAGAATCCTTGTCTCAGAATGGAAAACTCACAACTGAAATTGTATTCTGACCTCCACATTCACACTCACACACTCACACACACACAAAGACAAAAAAAAAATTCCTACATCCCCAGTTTAAGAAAAAAAATCAACAACTTTACTGCACACAAGAAACTATATTTGTAATAAGCTAAACCAGAAGCAATCCCAATGTCCTTCAGTGGGTGAGCAGTTAAAAATAAGCATCCCTGGGCTGGAGAGATGGCTCAGAGGTTAAGAGCATTGACTTCCAGAGGTCCTGAGTTCAATTCCCAGCAATCACATGGTGGCTCACAACCATCTATAATGAGATTTGTTACCGTCTTCTGTATACTGAATACATGATAAATAAAATAAAATCTTTTTTAAAAAAAATTAGGCATCTCCTCAGTGATGAAATACAACATTGGAACCTTCTTTATAGTACACATATTTTTATGAAAAAATTCTCTATTAAAAAAAAAAAGCTCTGGAAATGATCATGGTCATTACCTTTATTCTTATAGAATATTTTTGCTGGGTATAAAAAAATCCATAGGCTAAAGTCTTTTTCTTTTTCTTCTTCCTTTATGACTTTTGCATTTAAAATAATTTCAGATCTTCAGTTTCAGAAATAGTACAGGGAGTTTGACTGCAATGGTCTCCCCCGTAATCCCAACAAGGCAGAGAGAGGCAAGAGGATCACTGTGAATTTCAGGCTAGACTAAGCTGCATAGTGAGAGCCTACCAAGAGATGCAGATGAAAGGAAACAGGGGCAAAGTGCCTGCCTAGACCATCCCAGGCCCTGGGTTCAATTCATAGCACTGGGAGAACATCCCCCAGCCATCTCCTCTGGTGTCACCTCCCTGAGGAGAGGTGGGAAGGGCAAAGTAAGTCTCTCTCACCAATTTTTAGGGATACAGGACTTGTGTCGTGTATGTAGGTGGTGCTCAATTAAGATCCGCCATATTGCTCTGGTCACAGAACAGCTTAGACAGTCCATGGCTGTGCTGGCTTCTGTCCTAGCTCCTCATGGAAGTCTGCCTAGGATACTGACTGAATTTATCCACATGATAAGGTGTTACCTACTAGGTGCCTTAGAGCATCAGCCAGCACCCCAAATCAGTCAGTGCCCTAAGTCAGTCCTCTGCCCAGGATCCTGTCCAATCCCATCTGCTGAGAGTTCAGACTGGAAAGAAAGGAGAAGAGAGGCAACAGTGGCCAGAATAAAATAATAATAATAGTTTATAGCCTGGCAGCTGCGGTGCACAACATTAATCTCAGCACTTGGGAGGCAGAGGCAGGCAGACCTCTGTGAGTTCAATGTCAGCCTGGTCTACACAGTGAATTCCAGGACAGCCAGGGCCACACAGAGAAACCATGTGTCAAAAAAGCCAAAAAATAAAATAATAAAAAAAATCATTTAAAAAATTACAATCAAGCATTGTGGCACACATCTGTCATCCTAGCACTTGGAAGATGGAGGCAGGAGGATTAGAAGTTTGAAGCCAGCCTGGATTTCATAAGATTGTTTAAAAAAAAAAAAAAAAAAAGCCAAAGTTAAATAATTCCAAAGCACCAGGGAGGGCCTACCATTTGCTTCAAAGCCGGTGGGGGGGGGGCAGGGCTGGCAGGTGGTTTAAGGGGACACATTAGCAAAGTGCCTTTGAACTAAGGCTTACAGAAGGGGAGGTCCAGACGCTTCATGGAGGGGGAGTGTCTCTAGGCTACCCATTCTCAGGAAGGTCACAGTGAGCAAGTTACTAAGCCTTAGATGCAGACGCAGACTGTCCTGCATTCTCCAGATGTGCAGGAGACTGGGCCCTCTCTGCACAAGAAAGCAGTAGCAGGTGACGAACGTGGGGGGTGGTCAGGAGGGCCCCAAGGCCCTTGGCCCTGCCCCACACCAGGACCTCTTAGCTTCACCCAGTGTCAGTAACACATAGTCCCGGTGGGTTTTGGAAAGAGTTGTCTTGGTTACCTGCATTCTAATGCTCCCCGGTGGCTCCCTGTGAGCCATGATCTCGCGAGGACTTTGTAGTGTCCAAAGCATAAGTCCTCATCTCGACACTCCATTTGTCCCTCACCAGTGGATCTCCGTCTCTGAGAGCCCTCCCAGTGCATCTCCACTTAGGCCTGGACCCCTTCAGCTGGCCCTAGCAAGCTTCACGAAGGAGCCTGGGCTCCTAGGTACTTGATATTCCACGCGAAGCGGCGCAGCCCCAGAGCCTCTTCACTGTTGGATGCCCGCTGGACTCGGGATTAGAAGCTGGGCGGCACGTGGGGAGCGAGGGGACTTTTTTTTTCTTTTTTAGCATTTAGGATTTATTCGTATAGATGCTGGGAGGGGGAGACAAATACGTATTTAAATCAAGTAAGTTAATCCACAGGGTTCAGGCTGACACCGCCATAGGAAAAGGGTGTTTGCATATTAATCTTTTAACTTAAGAAGGACAGAAGTGTGGGAGAAATATCCTGGAATCCAGGAGACCAGAAACAGGCAGATGGGGGCAGGGTAGGGGGTGGGGGCTGTCCCATCCCCCTCCCACACACCTACGGCTGGACACTGGCAAAGGTTAGCAGGGCGGCTCCTGGGTGCACCCTGAACCTCCTAGGGCCTCTGCTGCAAGGGCTGTGAGATTGAACAGGCTCTCTGCCCAAACGTGGTTTTCTAAAGCTCAAGAAAGTCCAGGGCAGGGTGGGGTGCTGTTGGGAGGGTGTCTTTCGACTCCATGCCAGGAATGAGCCAGCAGGAGATAAGGGCTGAGCCTGAGGACAGTCCCTGTGGGCTGAGGACCCAGGGGAGGAGGCTTTTGAGGTCAGCACTATCTGAAGGATGTCAGAAAGACAAGGCAGTCTGGGGACAGAAGCTGGGGAGGGAGCCAGGGCAGGGATTGGGAGGGGAACACAGGTCAGTGTGAGGCCACAGCACTGGCTGAGAAGAACGAGATGTTGGAGGGAGGCCCTGGGCTGGGGGAGGGGCACCACAGACAGCAGCTTTGGCCCCAGAGCCTTGAGGGACTTGGAGTTTTATTCCAACCACACATGTGGGACAGAGATGTCAGCCTATGTAGTCACCTTTTCCAGCAAAGACAGCCACTGTTCTCCAGGCAGATGATGACCTTGAAATGTTCTGCCCACAGAGTGCAGTCCCATCTCTTTATCACACACCAGCATATGCATGTCATACATGCATGTACATCCATCCACCCCACATAAAACACACCAACATGCACACAAACACATGCACAAAATATATGCACATGTACATATGACACACATACATACACAACACACATACACATGCATACACATATAGCACACACACACATACCCCCATGTATGACAAACACATCCATACATAGGTGCACAGGCAACACACTCATGTGCACCAAGATGCACACAATAGATGCACACCACATGAGCATACACATGTATTCTCTCTCTCTCCCTCTCTCTTGTTCTTTCACACACACACACACACACACACACACACACACACACACACACACAGCAGCAGCAGCAGCAGCAGCAGCAGCAGCAGCAGCAGGCTTGGAGACAGAAAGAAAGGAAAAGGTCAGAGAAGACCCAGGCCCAGGCCGAAGAAGTGGCTCCTTCTTCTCTCTTTGGAGGAGCCACAAGTCCTGAGGGTGCAGAAATCCAGCAACTGACACTTCCTGGGACACTGGGGTGCCTCGTTCACATAGCCCCTCATTAGAGACAGAATTCAAGATGGCACAGGAGAGAGGGATTTACAAATGCAGGCACTGGCTTCCAGCCCCAAGTCACAAAGGTAAGAAATGGTGGGGACAAGATCTGAGACCTCCCAGTCCGGGGTCAGTTCAGTGTTGTCTGTCTCTCTGTCTGCTCTGTCTGTCCAGGCTCAGCAATCTCATAAACTCCCATGTCCTCTGTTTGGCTCCCGGGGTGGGGGTGGGGTATTCTCCCTGCACGGGGCTGACTGGAGAGAGGAGCTGAAAACATGGAGCTGGGGAGGCAACTGAGGCTTACTTACAGACTTACACACTGCACTCAGAGAATGGACGAGCATCCTCAAGGTTCCTGTTCCTAGCCCGGGAGAAGGAGCTGTGTGCAGCCTTGCTGTCTGTGATCAGTGCATCCTGCTCTGAGCCCCATTGATTATGGAAGGATGTCATGCCTACACTATTGCTGAGAAGGATCATGACCTGTTTGAAGTCAGAGTGTCTTGGTTTTCTTTCGGCTGCTGTGGTAAAAAACACATTGACCAAAATCATCTAAGGGGAGAGAAAGGTTTGCTCAGCTTACAATTCTGGATCTTTAGCCTTCATCGAGACAGTCGAAGCAGGAACTTGAAGACAGGCCACTTACTGCTCCACACATCAGTACCTCTGACCAAGGAACTCAGGTCACAAAGAAGGACACCAGAACCATGGAGGAGGATGCTTGCTGGCTGGCTCTCAGCCGGGCTTATACTCAGCTAGCTTCCTTATACTTTCCTATAGGACCATCTGCCTAGTGGGCTGGCCCTCCTACATTAATAATCAAGAGAGTGTTCCATAGACATGCTCACAGGCCAGTCTGATGTAGGAATTGCTAAGCTGAGGCTCTTCTGGTAGATGACCCCAGGGCAGCCAGCAGTCATCGTTTCACAGAACCCTGTGACACAGCGTGACACCTAGCTCAGAACCCACTGGCTTCTCAGAGATGGGGACTTCCACATTGCACCCCACCTGGCTGGAACAGGACCCCTTCACTCCTGCCAACAGGCATTTACTTCCTAGTGAGGGCCTGCCCGTCAGGTTTTCTACTGTGGGTCAGTGGCCAGCCCAGATAAGGTTCCAGTCCACAGGGGCTTGTCCTAGGCTACTGGTTGAGCCCATCCTATGAGGAAGCCAAAAAGACAGAAGGTACCAATGCTTCCAGATCAATTACAAAATGTCAAGTTTCATTTTAATTAGAGATTCTCAACACAGTTCTGAGTACCACCCCACTCAGTATGTGAAACGTATCCATACCTATCCCAAACTTGCTGAGTCACTGAAATTCATACTTAAAAGAGTAGTTTGCTTTTGGTTTGATTTGGTTTGGCTTGACTTGGCTACAATCCTCCTGACTCAGTTTTCCAAGGGTTGGGATTATAGGCTTGTGCCATCACATTGAATTTTGGTGTTTTTATTGGTAGTCTGGCAACTGTATGAAGCTAGGTATATGTAACTAACACCTTCTATAGAATTCCCTCTTTGGAATGACCTGATCTGGATTCAGGAGTAAACTGAGGCACAAGCCCATAGGATGATCACTTAGAATTGTCTTGGAGTTACCCGAGGAAGGTCTCTGTCTCTCTTGTGTGTATGAATATGCTTATGTGGGTCTATGCACATGTATGTAGAAGTCAGAGCTCAAGATCAGACCCCTCCACATCAAGTTCCACCTCATGCTTTGAGACAGTGTTTCTCCCTGAATCTGAAGCTCAGGCTCTGCTGGGCTGGCCGGCCAATGACATCCAGTGACCTGCCTATCTGAGTCCTCACAAATCTAAAGTTATGAAAGCTGCAGTGGTGGTTTAAAAGAAAATGGCCCCATAGGAAGTGGCCCTGCTGGGAGTTATGGCTTTGCTGAAGTGGGTGTGGCCTTGTTAGAGGAAGTGTCACTGTGGGGGGCCGACTTTGAGGTCTCATATGCTCAAGCTGCACCAGTGTCTCAGTTCACTTCCTGCTGTGCTCATCAAGATGAAGGACTCTCGGCTCCTTTTCCAGCACCAGGTCTGCCTGCTTGCCATCATGCTGTACCATAATGACAATGGACTATACCTCTGAAACTATAAGCAGCCACTTCATTAAGTATTTCCATTATAAGAGTTGCCATGGTCATGGTGTCTCTTCACAGCCATAGAAACCCTGACTAAGACATTGTCAAGCAAACCTTCTTTTCATAAGCGTGCCATCTCTTCAGCTCCAACAAGATGCTATTTGAGCTCAGATCTAAAGCATGGAGAAGAAGAAAAAAAAAAGATGTTAGACCTTGTGAGAGAGGAGGATGGGGCAGGAGACAGGGTAGCTAACACTGAAGGGGGGGCATTAGCTGGAGTGGGGCCGATATAGGGCTTCACAGAGGAGCTAGATTTGAGCCTGGCTCTGAGCACTGCAAGACAAATGGAAGAAAGGAGGTGACCCAGAGCACCCCAATTTGGAAAGGAAATGGCTTCTTTTTCCTGACAACCTAGACAATACCCTCTGAGCTCTGTGCCCTACACCCTGACAGGGGTTTTTGTTAGAGGAGGAGACACATATTTCTGAGGGAAAAAAAAATGGGCTGAAAGAGTGGCTATGATGCTGGCCACGGAACTAGACTGTTTGGCTGTGCATTTAACTGACACTCATGCAGGATAAATGTGGTCACTCTCTTCACATCTGCAGACAAACCAAACAGAAGCAGACAGTCCTCTTTGCTTTGAAAGTACCTGGTTTGAATGTTTGGAGACCCCAAATTCCTACAGCAATTCATTCTCTGGATATCGTAAGAAGGTGGAACCTACAGAGGCCAGGAGATAATTAAGGTTCAGCAACCAGGAGGAAGAAGATCTCTGATGCCTTTGCAAGGAGAGAGAACAGACACCTGTACACACTCTCTACCTCTCCCCATGGGACCTGATGCCTGGACCATGCTCCTCCCGAACAAGATAAACAAAACCCCACCTCTTTTCTTTATAAAACAGTCTGCCTCTGGTAGTCCATTATATTGAAGACAAACAAAAAGATTTGCATTATTTATTTATTTTATTAGGGTACTTTATTGAATTAGTGAGTGAACTAATAAATGAGATGGCGAGGCTATTAAGAGTCCATCCAGAAAGTGTTGGCCCCACTCCGAGGAGGAGTTCATAAAGCAAGGAGGAAGGCACTTACTGGTCCCATGCAAGGCACCACCCTCACCCAAGATCTGCTACCTGGCCCCATCCCAAGCATAGCAGGAGTCATCAGCTTGACATTCCAGCCAAGGAGGGCCCTGAGGATCAGGGCCTGGTCCATGGGCTCTTTTAGGAAAGCCTTCAATTTTCTGCTTCCTGCAGGATTGTAAGTGCTCTGCATTTTCCAGGGCTCCCCACCGCCACAGCACAACCAACTCTGCTCACCTCCACCAGCCCACAGTGACCTCACTGATAACTATAGTATCATGAAACTGTTTGCCATTCAGGGGTGGTGCTCCCAGAGCCTAGCACAAGACACTGAGGAGGAGGGAGATGAGGAGGACCACACCCAGTCTCCCCCAACTCATCCTCCTGGCTGGTAAGATGGCTGGCAGGAGGATCAGGTCGGGGCTTATTGGCACTTGCCGCCAAGCCAGAAGACCTGAGTTTGATTCCAGGAACCCGCACGGAAGGAGAGAATTGACTCCTAGGCTTGTCTTCAAATTCCACTTGCTCCTGCACAATAAACAACTAAGACGCCTTCACAGAGCAGCTGAGTCCAGCCAGTCAGCCCCATGCTATGCAATTTCTTTATTTAAAATGCAATCGTTTCACTCAGAAAGGAATGTGTGAAATAAAGCTGTCGGCTCAAAGAAGAGAGTGGCTCACAGAGTATCCGATGGTCCCTGAGGACCCTCTTAGACAGACCAACTGGGATAAGGCACATATTCCCCATTGCAAAGACCTGGAGTCCCTTACTGAATTCCCACACAGTGGTCCCCCAACCCTGGACCAGCTGGTTATGGCAGGAGCACAGACACACATGCTGGTGGCATATGTCACAGGTCTGTCACTTAGCCACAAGGCTCACTGTATCCCACAGGGCAGTGAGATCTGTTTACATGGGCCCCAGCTTGGCCATAACCTGTTGAGCCCATAATGCTGTTATCCTTGGGGGTCGGGTAAGCAGCATGAATGCTGGTCAGCCCTAGGGTTCTCAGTCCCCTACACCAGAGTGTGATGAACCCTAGGTGAGGAGAAGGTAGCTTAAAGCTGGGGCCTCCATTGCAGCATGGCGGAGGGTCTCCATAGGATCTCATCAGAAAGGTGAGATAAAAGATGAGGCCACCCCTTTACAGCCCAGAGCAGGGCCTGGCAAAGTCCCCAGCAGCCTTAGGCATGCATGCAGACCCCCTCACCACACACATTACACAAGAGACTTGGGGAGAGGGAGTGAGAACAGGGGGTTGACGGGCAGGTCCTTACTCCGTGGGGCTTCCTTAATTCCTTGGTCTGAGCCCCAGGCCACAAACAAGCAAAAGAAACAAGACCACCTCCACTCCCACCCCAGTCCCTCACATCCTGCCCCCAAAGAGTTCTCAGTGCCTGAAATGCAAAGCAATCAGCAGGGAACACAGATGGAGTCAGGGCTTTTTCCCCAATACAAAGCCCTGACCCTACCAGGAGCCAGGAGAAGGCAGCAGGGAGCTGGGCAAAGGGCACCCGACTGGGGTCAGGCTCCTCTCTTTCTTTCCCGGGAGTCTCAGCTCTGTTGTTCTGTACTCTGGGCCAGATCCAGCGGCCACCAACCATAGGTTTCCATGAATGTCTGACAGTGCCCAGTGCCCAGGATACATAGGATATATGTGACTCCTGGACATGTGCTGACCATGGCCAAAGTGAGCATGAGTTTGTTAGGGGACACACACGCATGCATACACACACACACACACACACACACACACACACACACACACACACACACATACACATGCTCTTTTTTTCTTTTGAGAAAAGAGTCTCATGTAGTGCAGGCTAGCATTAAACTCACTATCTAGCCAAAGATAATCCTGAACTGTGATCTTCCTGCCTTCACTCTGGAGTTCTGGACTACAGGAATTGTACCACATGCCTGGTTGTATACTTTAAGGTATTTTAAGAAAGAAAGCTTGAGGGCTGGAGAGATGGCTCAGCGGTTAAGAGCACTGACTGTTCTTCTGGAGGACCTGAGTTCACTTCCCAGCATCTGCAGCTAACAACTGTCTGTAATTCCAAGATCTGACACCCTTACACAGTTATACATGCAGGCAAAATTGGTGTTCACATAAAATAAAAATAAATATTAAAAAAAGAAAGCTTGAAACATATTTTTTTTAAATGTTTTACGTTTGTGTGTTTTGTATGTGCTTTACTGACCAGCTGTATAACCCTGGGTGAGTGTCTGGATCTCTCTGGGCCTGCTTTCTCTTTTTTGAGAGGACATTTTAGGATGCCTTTAAGCCCCAGCACTCAGAAGGCAAGCAGATGGCTGTGAGTTCCAGGCCACCATTGTCTATAGAGTGAGACCTTGCCTCAAAACAAAAGAAGACAATCAGGGCTATTCTGAGACCTGAAGGAGACTCATACCTGGTATACTATATGTCCTTCCTTGAGAGTTGCCCTGCCGTGTGGACCTCACTCCTGCTCTCCTACACTGATCTGGAAGCCACAGCTGTTGGCCATTCTTGGCAGAATATCCAAGTTCCCTGGGTCCCCCAGTACAGGTGTGTGACATCAAATAGCATGGCCCTAGTTGGGAGGAGTGTGCTGACGCTGAAGAATGGTGTTGGGGTGAACAGAAAGGACCTAATGTCTTCACCCATCAATTGGTCTAACAGTTAACCAGCATGTTTGCTGAGGTAACTGGCCCAGAGACAGCCATGTCGCTGGAAGGTCCCTGGGTGATGGCTCCTGCTTGGCTTGCAAGGAGCATGTGCTGGAATCTCCTGTCTGCAGCAATCACTGCTGCTTATGTAACCTCAGGGATCTTATAAACTTCAGAAGCTGCCTCTCCTAAGCCTAAAGAGCCTCGTCCTTCCTCTAGGAGGTAAGGTTCGATTCAGAGGACACCTACAGACAACAGTGCCCAGGGTGGGGACAGAACAAAGCCATGTGAGTAGGAGCCACAGTCCCAGGCCCAGGACTCTTGGCAGCTGGTTCACCCAAGAAGCTATTGGCACTGAGAGCATTTTCCCAGAGAGAACATGAAAGTTGCCAGAAAAGAAGTGGTGTAGACAACCCTGCTCCCACCACATGGCCCTATCGGAAGTATTGACTCTAGTGAGGGCTGACTGGAGGGTGGAGGAGCTGGGTTTGAATCCAGCCTGGACATGTGGCTGCACCTTCCCCAGAGCAGAGTGAGGAGTCTGAGGAGACTGCCAGCCTGGGTTTTCTGGGACTGGGTGGATAGAAGAAAACTATGGTCAGACTGAGGGCCCGGTCTTTGTACCCCAGTGTCAAGGAAAAAGTAGGAGAGGAATCTGTCCCAGGGATCAGGGGAGCATGAGAAGATTCTGCAGGAAGAGAGCCTGTCAGAGTATGTTAGTTCCCGGAACCCCCAGATCTCCACCAACACACAAACACACACACACACACACAGAGAGAGAGAGAGAGAGAGAGAGAGAGAGAGAGAGAGAGAGAGAGAGAGAGAGAGAG